>QVNZ01019110.1:0-143627 GCA_014825645.1 Pseudomyrmex dendroicus
TTAGATTTAATTAGATCTATTTTTCCATTTTTTTATCTCATTAGATTTAAGTTAGACCTACTTAGATTTAATCCATTTTTTCTCGGGTACATATAAATAAAGTCAGTAATATAAATATTACTGACAATTACACAAGCATATTATTAGGAATCACTGAGAATATTACTGGCAACACAGAATGCCAGTAATTCTTTCGTACTACTGCCGCAATATATTACTGCCAGTAGTTCTTTTTTGTAAGGGTACACACACACACACACACATACACACACACATTATACATACATATATACATAAGTATATACATACAGAAATATTTTTCCTTTTATTTTTTCTGATGAAAACATGCTTCTCTAGCTCAAATGTCTCGATGTCATTTTTCCTCATTTTATGTTACAAAACAAGCAGACTTCTTTCTTGTAATTTTTGTGTATAAGTGTTTGTTTATTCTAACAAAATAGTTGCTTATCTTTATAAATTAATTATAATGATAAAAATATATATTTTCTTTTTTAGTAGTCGATTTAGTTTCAAATGCTTACTTTTTTTTAGAAACAATAAAATTTTGATTTTTTAGGATTAAGAAATACAAATTATTAGTTTAAAAAGCTAGTAGTTTTATTTGCACATGTAAAAGTATAATATATTCTCTTTTATACGAACATCTAAAATTATAGTTCTCTGTCATATGTAATAGCGTATAAGATAGCCGCATATAAGAAATTGCATACTTTTAGCGTACAAAGCAAAGCCGTCTCTTTACAAGAATCAAGAAGCATGGTAGTGTCTCGCGCCAAGTTCACGCGCAACGAAGTGGCGCTCGAACTGCGCGAGCACACTGTGCCTCTTATACGAGAAATTCATGCAATGACAAGTGGGGAGATTTTTTCAAGATAAGTTTTTAGTATAACGACTGAACCGTTCAATTTCGTTTTAGTCTTAATCGATTCAGAATAAAATATTACAAAATAAAGTATTCTTGCATTTTTTTTTGTTCGTGCTTCTTATCGGAGATATGCGACGATAAATAAAGTTTTGAAGTAAGAAAATCATTTTTCAGAAACGTGGTCATTATCGTCGTCGTGGGACAAAATAGTGTGCATGTTTGTATAAATTCTAACAGATGGCGTACATACATTATTGAAAGAAGAAAAAGAAGAGTATTGTAATACCGGCAACACTTCCGATAATTTTTTCTAATAAATTGTTTTGAAAATTGTATACTTTAACTTTATAAAGTTAAAAAGTAAAAATTAATAAATAAAAAACTGATCTACTAGTATAAAAAATTCTTTCTCTATAAAACTTTTACAAACAATATTACAAAATACAAAATGTGATATTTCGAAAACCGTACTTTTTCAAAAAAAAAGATAAGAACAGACATCAAGTACACGCACAACGCGTATTGTATTTAAATTAAAAATCTTAAGTCAAACTATTTTCTTTATATGCTACAAAAACTTCTTTCTTTATAAACCCTGTTTTACAAAATTATATAATACAAAACATTTTTTTTCTCTAAAAACCTGTTTTACGAAAGAAGTGATATCAAAAAGTAGCACCAAGTAAACTTTTGTACGTTATTTTACATACTACAAAACATTATTTTTTATTACAAAAACTTCTTTTAAGAAAGGCTTTGCCTTGCGTGGAAAATTAAACTATGTCAATTCATACATGTAAATTTTGTTTTGTGTGAAAAGTCAAAAACCCACGTAAAATTTTTTAAAATAAAAAATATTTAATACAACAGAACTTGACGCATCGCGTCACTTTAAAAGCGCTTGTTCTTACTTTTTTTTTTGTAAAGGTAAGTTTTTCGAAATATCACATATTTTGTATTTTGTGGTAGTGTTCAACAGTATTTTGTAGTACTGTTGTAAAAGTTTTATAGAAAAAAAGATTTTATACTATTAAATAGATTTTTCATTTATTACTTTTTCCTTTTTACCTTTATAAAGTTAAAGTATACTAGTTTCAAAACAATTTATAAGAAAAAGTTATCGGAAGTGTTGCCGGTATTATTATCTCGACATTCGGTAGAAAAACTATCGATTTTCGCGTTTATACTGACGGAGTATAGGACCTTTTGGTTTTATTTTGCCAAAATCTACACCTTTTGTCTGAACCATTTTTCGCCAAATTCCGACTTTTAAAATCTCACTATTTAACCAATCATAACTCCTTAAATATCGAAGATAGAGTGCTGGAGTATAAGACCTTTTTATTTTGACAGGATCTATAACTTTTGTCTGAATTTGCCTAAGTCCGACTTTTAAAATCTTAGTATTTAACTAATTATAACTCCTTAAATATTGAAGAGAGAGTGCTGGAGTATAGGACCTTTTGGTTTTATTTTGACAGAATAAAACATACTTACGTAGAAAAATAAAAAAAAATATATAGAAATATATAATATAATATATATAATTTGTGTAAATATATGTGAGAGTATATATTACCAATGTATTTATACAAGACGTACATTTTTGTTAGTAATGTTTAGTTTTGTAATACATGCTTTGTATAAAAATAAATGGTTGTAAACTTGTATATTCTTGTATTTTATTTCAACTTTCTCTTCAATCATAACCCTGTTTTCGGAATATATACAATTATTTACATAAAAATTTGTATAATCTGCTATAATATATAAATATATAAATAATAAGAAAATATTATATAAAAAAATTAGAAAAATTAAATTTTAATTAACATTAAAAAAAACTAATTTGTCAATTAATACAAACCAAACTATAATAAGATTTCTTTAATATATATATTTAATATATATTTAATATATATATTTAATCAATTGTATCTTAGAGCAAATTTTACACTAGTTTTATTCAGAAAAGCTATTTTTCGAAATGGGACTTCAACGCGATTTCAAAGGACACGTGTGAATCGGTACTACGCAGATAACTCAGTTATAATTTTCCAATTGATTAACACGAGCTCTATGTTGCAGCTTTCCAATCTTTCCTTTTGGTTTTTTTACTGAATAAATCTACTTTTCTTGTTATTTCATACAACTGGCACTCCGAGTAAATTACTTCACCGCAACCCTTCCCCCGGCGATTGCCCGCCCGCGCTTTGTTCAGAGCGACCTATGAGGACACCATGTGGTCGCCGCTAATAAGCGGTAAATTGCGCTTCTATTGAATTATGACGCGGAGTCCCGCGAGTATAAAAGTCGCTTCTTCGGAACGTTCGGCATCAGCAGGTTTCCAGAGCACCGAGGAAAAGCACTTCTTTTCGGTCTTGGAAATATTTTCGAAGAACTCATCAAATATTTCTTGAAGCAATTCGGTGATCTTGATCACGACAGAGTCTCAAGTTTCTCAGGTAAATTACTTCACGTTCCAAAATATTCTAGAGTATAAAATCTAGTACGTAATATTTCGAAATTTCAAGATTAAATATTTTGCAAACAATATTTTGAAAAATAAAAATTTAGAAAGTAATGTTCTTTTATTCGGAAATTAATGCATATTTTATCGTATAAAAATTAATCTCGTGACAGCATGCGGCGTATACGCCACGTAGTGCTGCCCGTACGATCCTGGCATTACATTGGGCTCCTGATAGTATCGCTAGCGTGTCTGACACTAGGACTGGTATCCAGAGACAGAGAAGGACATGCTGGTAGTCTCGCGGGACCTGAACTCATCCATCAAGCTCCGCATGAGTACGAATAAAATGAATACCTATAGTATTTGTTTTTTATTTTTGATAAAACAATCGCATTTTAATTGTTTTCTAGTAAAAACGTGATAAAGAAAAACATTATTTCTAGATCGGACTCCTGTCCCAACTTGAATCCTTTCACCAAAATGCCTTCGTGTTCGACTAGTGTATCAGAAGAGATTTTGAAACCGGTTAATGAAATCGAAGTATCTAAAATATCTCCAACATCTCGACGAACTGTGTTTTCCCGATCAATGAGTCTCGATCGTTCGTCAAGGCTCAGCTCGCGGGAAACAAAACAATTGTCCGGAAATCGAGATCTACTACAACTCGAAAGGATTTCAAGATCGAAGACTCGCGTGTCTAATGACGAATCTGCCAACGGACTACGGGAATCCCGATCTAGAATAATTGTGCGATCTCGCGACGTTCGGAGCTCATACGATCCCGCCATTCGACTCTCTCGATCGCGAGATCTATCTAACCGGGCAACCGATCGTCGTTCAGCCGAGAATAGATTGTTGAATTCCGAGCGCCGTTCGGCCAATCGATTCAATAATCGCCGGTTACAATCTACGAAACGACACGAGCTCAATAAAGTCGCGCAAAATCGGATAGATCAATCGATGAACCGGCAAGTTTCTCCAAATCGTCAGCGCCGTACGAATAATCTTCACGATCGTAAATCACTTTCGATAGAACGACGAATCCTAAGCGACACTAATCAGCAAGAATTTCGTGCAGGTCCAGCTGACCGTCGCGAATATCGGGATTTGACGCAAAATCGTGCTGATCGCCAATCTGAGATGCGCGACCATCCATCTCGATTTGTTGAACAACGCGCGATCGAACGTCGAGAAGCAGAACGATTCAGTCGTCGCGAGAACCGTCGGAGGATTCTCCCAAACCGTTCGGCAATCGTCTCACAAGAGAACCTCAATCTTCAAACTCGAGAACGATCTCTGAAAAATCGTCGCGTTCTTCTCGCTCGCATCGCAAGTCAGAAACACACATCACAATCTGCTGCCAGGGATTATCAGGATAATCTTGTCATTCCTAACAATCGTCGATCGCTATTACGATCAATGAAACGGCTGAGTGTCAACGATCTCGGTCGTAGGCAAGCTAGATCGGTTGATAACGAAAGATCCAGCGAACGCAAATCCTCCGAACGTAAAAATTTGGCTCGTTCAATGGAACGTCGCGAGATGCAACATGCAGGACGTCGAAAACTCGAGAGCAAAGATCGTCTTACTGATCAAAGATCTTTTGATCGAGCAACATCGCAAGTTTCGCCTGAGAATTTACGTCGAGAAAGAGTCAGTCTCTCGCAGAGAAGTCAAGATTCACGTGGAAATAAAGCGACTAGGGAACAATCTAGATCTATTTCTTCACGATCACGTTATGATCTCGAAAAAAATGCGAATCATAAAAGACAAGCTCGATTTTCCCGATCGGTCGATCGTAACTCGATGGATCAACGAAGTCGCAGCTCGCGCAACTCTCCAGCAGAAAGACGAGATTTAACTCTAGGACGACGAGAAAGGACGAATCGCTTATATCAATTTCGCGAGGAACAAGGAACTGTCCTTCAAAGATCTCGCGAAACTGAGCGACGAATGTCCGAAAGGAGTCTGGAAAGACGAGTTTTAGAGCGACGTGTTGCTCCAAATTTAGCGCGACTCGATTCACGATCCGAAAGTAGAATCGATAACTCAAGATCGCGTGAAGAATTTAGGACGCAGTATCGACGCTTGGATTCGCGAATGTCCTATGAAAAGATGGTAAAGAGGCGATCTGCTCGCGATTCGCAAAGATTGACCGGACGAAAAATCGACGCGAGATTGAGTGAACGATCGAGAATAGAAGATCGACGTCTGGAACGAAGCTTGGAATCGCGACTTTCCCGCAGAGGAGTGTTGGAAAGACGATCCACTCTCGAGTCACGAAGATCGTCCGAGCAAAGATCGTCTGGTGACAGCTCGAGATCGCGTGAAGAATCCAGAATAGCGAATCGACGTTTGGAACGAAACTTGGAATCGCGGACTTCTCGCAACAGGATATTGGAGAAACAAACCGCTCTCGATTCGACACAAGAATCGATCGATCGAAGAACTGACGAGAGCTCAAGATTGCACAAATCCAGAATTCAGAATCGACGTCTAGAACGAAATTCTGAATTGCGCAATTCGATCGCAATGCAAAGAATGGAGCGTGCGAATTCCAGAACACTTCTCGAGAGTCGAATCTCTCGTTTATCAGACAAGAGATCAGACTCACGAAACTTACAAGACATACGCACCGAAAAGAATATGGAATTAAGAAAGATCGTTCCCAAAACAATTGAGGATTATAGACTTCACAAGCATTCTGTTACGTACGATTTTCTAAGACAAGCTTTTCTTGTGGGTCTTTGTACCGTTTATGGGCTTTCTTTCTACGGCAAAAAGTCCTTTATTGGGTAAGATGTCGATTCGAATTATGTAACATAGAATAAATTAATTTATAATTTAGTTTTTTAAGAAAATATGAAATTCTCAAAACATAAAAGCATATTATAAGATTATCAATAATATAATTTTATGACTTTTTCAGCAATAATATAATGCAACAAGCGCAACGTTTCTTAGTTTGGTAAACTAACGAAACAATTGACTACCGAAATGGCACCGAAAATTGCTACTCTCTGGACCTGTGCTTTATTATCGATCTTATTTTTTGTCTACATGAAAAATTATGTTGCGATAGTAGTGTTTCCAAAACTAGAACATATAGTAATGTACAGCTCACATATATATATATATTTCCTGTAGAGAAGTTGTGACTAGAAAATATAAAATTTCCTGTTGTATCTAGAAAATATATGTATATTTTATGTGAATAAATAATCGTAGTTAAACTGGCTGAATGTTATTTCCCAAACACAGAACCTTTTTTCCTAACATTATATCACATATCAAACTATTTTCCTCGACAACTGTGACTGTTGTCTATTATTTAAAAGATAAATAAAAGAAATGTTCTTGTGGTTAGAAAAAGTATCAATTTTGTGTGATGAGACAAAAAGAGATTAAGTTTATTAAAGTTATAATTTTTGGATTTTGTACATTGTATGTGACGAGCTTAAATCTATTTAGAAAAAACACGTGATTGCGAGTGTCTCAATGTGACCGAGTCCCGAAAGTTGAGAGAAGATGACGACTGTCTCGAAAAGACATGCAGACTTTTATCGACGGACGTGGAAAAAGAGATACAAAAAGATAGATACTTTTACTTTATTGATTATGTTCTTCGGATCTCGGCCACGTCAATTTGTGCGATGTGCTTTGCGTTTATTGCTAACGCGTACAGAGAGCTACAACGAGATCGTTAAAATCACCAACTAAGCTTGGCAACAATAGTAACAAACTAGAATGCTTATTATTACGATATAGGATATACATGATATAGCCGAGTAGGTCGACTCGACTTCGTTGATCGCGCGAATAAGCCGCTGCGGATTGTCATCCAAAATAAAAATACAGCGACTTATCTTGTAACGTCTATGTACAGCTAAATCTCGAAAAAATTATTCGTATAAAACTAAATACCGTTTAACTGCGTGGAAGAAATCCTTACGAAGATATTTCTATTCGCTCTATTTTTCTTTCCTCTCAATCGTGCTAAACAATATATTGAATATATGGAATGAAAACAAGCTGTGCAATATCAATAGAAAAGGACATTGCAAACAGCTATGCAGTCATATATATTTGTAGTCTATAAAATAAATAAATATATATATATATAAATAAATAAATAAAATTTCACATCATAAAAATATCAGTTTGTTATAAGTAAAAATAAATTCTTGATTAGACAAAATACTTTCTGGAACAACGGTCAATGTTCTAAAATGTTACACGTGTCTAAACGAATTTGGCGACGGAAGGTAAAAACAAATAAATTTCTAATTATGGATTTGTTCGCATTATACGCGCTACTGCTAGTTAACGGTAGCGTTTCTTTCTCTTTGGCAGTGATTCGAGTCTACCGAATCATTCGCGAACTCAATGCTGACGGACAGGAACTCGCAGACGAACGGTATTACGGACGCAAGAAAAAAAATTACAATACGCATTATAGTAATAATATTTCTCACCGATCCGGAAGAGTCGTCGATGAAAGCATCGACTGCATTTTGGCTGAGCGTTTCGTGAACAAAACGCATATTATTTTTTCATGTACTCTATACCTTCACGATATTTAAAGTATCCAACTCTCTCGAATTTTACTTAAGATACATACGCGATTTTTACGTACTTCTGTAAAAGTCACAATATTATCACAATATTCGATGACGAATCAAGAGTTCGAGACGAGTTCTCGATTCAGCGATATTAATGGACGTTAGCGATCTCTTGCAGCATTGCCAGAATATTGTCGAGCTCCTGCCTAAAATAACAGAGCTGCCTATTCTTGCCCTTCTCATTTTTACAATCTTTGCATTGTGTGCGATTTCTCAACAAGTCACGAACTAATGTTTGCAAAGTCATCTCTCGGCTTTCGTGCCGTTGTTGAAGAATCGTAATCTTATCTTGCAGCAGTTGCAACTGTTCTGTTTCCTAAAGCAGGAACAATTTACATTAAATGTTGTCTTAATAATCGAGTGATTCTCTACGTACCGGCGTTGAAAGGTACTTGACTTTCTCGGTCAATGTTTTTACTTTATTCTCTAAGTGTTCTCTTTCGGCTTTTAACACGATCACCTGTTCCTTGTAATCCCTGAGCTTTTCGATTTGTTCCTTTAAATGCGATATGACTGCTCCCTGAGTATTGATCTGACCCTGTTAATAACAAAATTACGAAACAATTTGTTATTTCTTCTTCTCGTATGATGAACAAACGTATTATAAGCAAAGCAATTGTTTATTCAAATGAAACATATTTTAAGCAAAACATAAGTAAAGATTTGTTCTACTCAAATTCTATGTGCTACTCTAGACGAAAAGCAAATAAAATAAAAAACAAGTCAAATGCTTTAGCGTTACAAACCTGTAACTTTACCACTTTAGAATCTCCGAATTTGACGCTGTACTCTTTCAGAAGAGCAGCCATCTCTCGCTCGTGTTCTTCCTGCAGGAGATTCAAGTCGTGCAGCCTCTTACTCTTCAGAGCCATGAAATCTTTATTCATTTTGCTCAGCTCCTCCTTCAAGATGTCGTTTTCATTAGTCAACTTCTTGATTATTCCATTCTTGCCATTCTCCGTGTACTGCATCGGATCGTATAGCTTCGTCGTCGATGACGATAATCTCTGCGAGTCGGAGACGTGTCCGTTCTGATAGACGTTCGAATTCTGATCGTTTCCTTCGCCATTTTTCGTCCCGCGAAACACTTTATCGAAATCCATGCTTCTAAAGCTCCTTCGATCGTTCAGTAACTTCTCTCGTTCTTTCTGCAATCTTCTGTTCGTCTTTTGGAGTTCCTGACATTCCTTTGTTATCTTCGAAATCGCCTTATCCTTATTCGTGATCTCTAGCTTCAAGCCTCTTATGGTAGCGATAAGATGCGCATCTTCTTTTGGATTTTGTGACTTCGGTCCGACCTTTATCGCTTTCGAATCTTTTTTGTCTTCTATCGTTGAAGCTTTGTCGTCTTTCTTGTTGGTTTCCACGCTCTTGTTTTCAACATACTTGACCGTTGTTTGCGTGAACATGTCGTTGTACAACTTGCGCTCCTTTGCGGTCGCTTCAAACAGCTTCGCTTCCAGTTCCGTCACTTGAGCCTCGTATTTTTCCTTCATATTGGAGAATTTCTTCTGCAAGTCGATCAGATTCTGCTGCGCGACATCCTCTTTGGTTTTAATTTCTTTCTCTAAACTGTCTATTCTTCCTTCCAATAGTTTCACCTTTTCAGAACCGATCTTTTCCTGGTCCGAGTTAGCGGTCAGTATAAGTGCCGAGATAGAATCGGGATTCTTCCTCTTCAATATACGTTCCATTTCGCGCACTTGTCTGTTCAGATCTAGAATTTTCTTGTTGTCAAGAATAACCTGGTCCTTTAGTTTCTGACTCAGAGCCTTCTCGCGCTCAACGTGACTCTTACTTATATGTAACTTTTCTTGAAGATTTCCCTCCTTGACTCTAAGTTCCAACAATTCTTTCTCCAACGGTAAAACGTTTTGTTGAACTCGATCCAGTTCTTGTTTCGCAACTCGCAACTGCTCCGTCTTTGAGCTCAGTTTGATACTTAGGTCCTCTATCTGTTTCTTCAGATCCAATTCCGAGGTGGTCATCACTTGCAGCTTATCAGTGATAAAATTGTTCTTTGCTCTTAACTGATCTTTAAACATTTCCAATTCGTCCATAAGCAAACTGTTCTGTTGTGTCAAGTCGTCGTTTTTCAACAGGCAATCGGCATTTTTCTCTCGCAGCTCGGAAATCTCGAGATTCAGCTTTAACGTTTCCTCTTGAAGATCTTTCATCCGATCGATAAGCTGTTGCATATCGTTCGCCTCAGATACCGTGCTCTTCTCTTTAGACTGCAAAACTCTCAGCTCTTCCTGCATACGCTTTGTATCTTGTATAAGTTTTTTATTTTCAGTCTCGTAAGCGCGGATGAGATTCTCCTGCTTCTCCAGTTCCTGTTCCAAAAGAGTGATTTTTGTGTCATTTTTAACGGGAACTTCTACACGCTTCTCATTCAGAGAGAGCTCGTCAACTCTCGCCTTCAGAATAATGTTCTGTTTCTTCAAAGCAAATAATTCTCCTTCGAAAGACGTACGCATTTCTTCAATTTGACTCTTGTATAATTTTTCCTCAGACTCTAACTGCTGTTTCAAGAGTGTGTTTTTATGTCTTTCTTCGCGAAATAACATCTCCCAATCGCGTTTCACGTTCAGCTTTGAATCGCCAGCAGCCAATATATTTTTTCTGTAACTGTCTGGTGATTTCAGCTGAGACGTTTTGTACGCACTCGGTAAACTGGATGTGGATCCAATAATAGGATCCGTTCTCTCTCTCACTTTCAAAGACATGTTAGGCTTTAATGCGGTTTTAGCAATCGTTCGAGATTGCACTTTTGGCTTTATCATCTGTAACTTTTTAGAAACAGAGTTCACAGATTTTTTAGACATATCTGATGTCTTAACTCTGATATTTTCAAGGGAGGTTTTTAGAGGAGGCTGACATATTTGATCGTAGCTCTTAGACTTGCAAAATCTAATCTCTTTCTTCACTTGTTTGTCGCTCGGTGCACTGACAACGCGATCGGTTTTGGATGCGTCAAACGTTTTTTTCAAAACGCTTGGACCTGGCTTGGATTCTTGATGACTTAGCTTACAAGTCTTTGATACTTTAGCAGCGTGTGCCGTTTCTACTTCCGTATCGATTGTCATTTCTGAGATCGCGGGTTCCTTGTTCACTAAATCTGTTTTTTCGACATTTTCCCTCACAATATTCTCATTTAATTTTTCAGCTATAAGTTTGGGTATCGCATCCGCGAACAGTTCTAACCTCGGTGTCAATCCTACTGTATAAAATTCGCCATCTAAATTAACTATCTTTTTATTGTCTTCTATTACATTTTTGTTACTCTCCACATGTTTTGATGCAAATTTCTTCGATTTTTTGTTGGAATTTTTCAAAAACGTATCAGGTAGCGGAGAATCCAATGCTTGTTTAGGCCGAGTTTCGCTTGTACTAGAATCACTTTCATTAATTTCGTGTTCTACGTGCGCACTATTAGCCGGTGACAATTCTCTTTCTAATATCTCAGAAAATTCTTTTTCTGGAAACTCCGGAGTTTTGCCATTAGCTAATTGATTCTCCGTAACCGATATTACTTCGCCATTAGTAGATTTCAAAAAGAGATCGTACACCGTATTAGACTCTTTTGATTCCAGCTCTTTTTTGTCTGTGTTCTGTCCTTGAAGTAGTTTAAGAAAGTGAGAGAAATCTTCTTGCCCGAAACTCGAACTCCCAGACATCCCGCCCTCTACTTTCTCTTTGGATCTTCTCAACAGATCTTCGAAGAAATCCTTATCCACGTCAGTGATTTCCTTCTGTAAATTTTCTTTGTCCATTTCCACTTTCTTCGTGCTCTTCAATTCTTCGGACTTGGAATGCCTCTCGATCGGATCGTCCAAGTCAGAACTGCTCGATATTTCGACTCGTTGTTCCTCGAACCTTCTTCTTTGAAGTTCCAAAGTCTTTGGTGGTTTCAAATTCTCATAGACGATATCGAAGCCGGGACTGTTTTCTCGTTTCTTTTCGTTTTTCGGACTTTTTTTTATTTTCTCCGTTTCTTTATGTACTTCTTCCTCTATCAGTTGGAAGATGTCATCTTCTAACTGCCTTACTCTGTTCAAACTTCCATTTTCATTATTTTCTGGCACTAGAGTATCAGATTTGGATAAACTTTTTGACAGAGTAGTACTGTTTTTTCTCACAAGTTTTTCAGCTTCTTCTAATAATTCCTCTACAGATCTCTCTTCTTCCGTAGGATTTCTACTGGAAGCTCCAGACTTAGTATGTTCTGGGGCTGAATTGGGACTTAATGCACCAGCAATTTTGCTCATTTCTTCTAATATACTACCGATATCTTCATCAGTAGCATCTATATGAAACAAACAAGTTAAATAATTGCAAATATTGATCTGCAAAGCTCCAGCTTTAGGTGTTACATAAAAACTTACTTTCAAAGTCTGATGGATATTTATCAAAAGCTGTAGATGCAAGTATATCGCATAAAGTATCATCTTTGTCTTTTATTTCTCCTTCACTTTTAGACATTGCCTACAAATTTGAAAGTTATATATTAGAGATAAGAGTAATTTGAAACAGAGTTTAAGCTTGTAAATATATAAAAAGTTAACACAAGTTAAACCAAGTATTATGGATTTAAATAATCACTTTGCACATTTTTTCCTTCTCAAGAAACTCTTTCATAGAAGAGCTCACTTCAGAAGTGGGAGTAGGAGAATGTTTCATCTTTGCATCTGTATTCTTGGCACTTAAAACTTCTAAACGTGTTTCAGGTTTTTTTAACCACCATTTATCTTGCACATCTTTCTTATCAGCTATCATCTGCTCATTTTCTTTGATTTTAGGTTTTTCTTTGATGTGTATAGAGTTCTCTCCAACACTCAGGCTTATGGAGGATCCCAAAGTGTCATCTTCTGTGGAGATTAACTAAAAAAACATGCAACACGTGAACTCTTCATTTGTTTCAAAGCAGCAAAACTTTTAACACATTAATGTTCAAGAAATTGACAAATTATGGGGTTAGATTTAGGGTTAGGTTAGCACGTATTGCACAAACGAATAATAGCGCAAATCTTACATCTTCAATTTGTGGCGATTTTCTGGCACTCGAAGACATCTTACTTTCTGTTTATGGTTAAATAAATTCAAACCACTGTGTATCGATCATTTTTCCCAGCTCTTTGACATCTGTCACCCCTTTTGTTTGTTTGTTTGTTACCCGTGATTCGTGTTGCGGCTGCGGTTACAACGCGATTGCAGCGACTATGTAAGAAAACAAGAATTATTATTCCCGAGATGCGCAGTGTTGACCAATCAGAAAGTTGTTTCAAGTATCGAGATAACGGAAAGAATGCGGACGAACATCTTTTAATTCTGGGCGAAATGATTCCCTACGCAAAACTTTTACAACGTTTTTATAACTTTTGAAATTTCGTTATTCTAATTTTACAGTAAAAGCTCCAAGGTCTTTCATCCAAAATTTCACTCATTTTCTATGATTAATGTGAGAGATATAAACCATTTTTTGCTGAAGGTTAAGCCCGTAGCGGCCGAGAAACTAGGAAGTAAAGGATAATATGTGTTTTTAGAATTATCATCAATTATTGTATAACATATATATGCAATTACATACCATTTATTAATCAATTAAATGATATGAGAAAAAGATATAATTATCGATCAAAACAATGTCTATAGTGTTATATTTGTGAATTAACAGACAAATCATTCAGAAAAAAAAATTGAAACAAGAAACTGCACATTTATATGCAGTTAATGTTAATATAATTAACTGTAGATAAAATTTTACTTACAAAAAATATAATTTGATACTATACCTATTTAATCTTGAAAAAAATTTCTGAAAAGTTTTCGAGTTTTAAGATATTTCTGTTTCATGTTTTAAGCATAACATTAAAATATTATTAAGATCAAATTTTAAATAAATCTGATTAGTGTAAGATTAGTAAGAAAATAAGAAAAAAACTAATTTCGTAAATTAGCCCGGAAAATATATAATCTGACTTTTTGGAAAAACAACTTTTATCTTTCTAGAGATTTAATAAAAAACTTTCCTTTGAGAATTTGTTCTAATTTTTCTAAATAAAAACAATTCTCAGAAAATTTTTCAGAATTTTCAGGTTTTTCCAAGATTTCGAATGTTTAAAATATAAAAAGTACAGTAATAGTTATAATTATATATTTAACAGTGTAACAATGTGTGTCAAAAATAGAGAATGTACTTATTTTTAACAAATTTATATGTTTATTAAATTATATTTGCTAATTAATAAACTTCAATGTTAAACAATTATAAAGAAATATATGTATTTCATATATTTATGAACTTTTTAAACAACGTACTATAATTTCTTTAAATATATAGAGAATAGAGCACAATCTCAACATATATTTCTTATTATACTAGTATATAAAATTCTGAAGTAAATCGTAAAAGGAGTGATTTTCAATTATTTTGTCGTTTTACATGCGTTTTCTCAAAATAATCAGTCGTTATTTTCATACACATATCACATAGTCTTATCATTCAAATATTGACACGTATGTGTGTATCTCCTCATCGTTTATAAAATAGATTTGTCTATCTATATTCATATATTTTTTTCTCTCAAACCTCGCAATATCAAAGGAGAGTATTTCGTGCCTAGCAAAAACAATTGACAAAATTTGTCCGTAAGCTAGAAATCTCTCCCGTTAGTAACAAGTGATCGGCAATGGTTTGATATCGCGAAGGTTTTTGAAGGCGACTTGTGAATTTCTAAATAAAATCTGAAACACATTGCAACAATTATCAATTAAAGTTTAACGCACATTAAAGGCGCTACTAAACAAGATATTTTTATTATGCCGTTAACAATATAATAATGAAAATAATAACGATGCGATATCATACACAAACGATGTACAGTATGTACATAAACCCGTTTTAACCATGCATTCAATAATTTTCATAAAATTCATATTTTGCCATCCGTAAAAAAAAAGAAAACTAGAGATTAATTATTAATTTAAGAGAAAACTAAAATAAAATTTGATCAAATTTTTTACGGATAGGCACATATCATAAACATCTATTATCTTCGAAATATCCGAACTGCATTTTTCCCACCTTGAGAGTAAGATAGTTGATGATCAGAAATCATCTACGCAATCCGTTGATACAAATATATATGCCTTTTTTGCGATAACAAAAATTTTTTAAGTAAAGAATTTAACTTGTAGCATCGCAAGAAACATGTTCTAATATTTAAAATGTTCCTCGAACATATTGTACGTAGTCAAAATATTTCACAAAGGCTGTCTTAATCCCGTAGACATCTTATAGACATCTTATTAACGATTCGTGAATTTTTCTTTTCTTTGTAGCGAGAAAAAAATTCTCGACCGTGATCTCACTAGTAGTAACATGCGTGCAGATTGAATACTTCTTTATTCAAGAAAGTGACGTTGCATTTCTCGCAGTAATGTTTGATACTCTCGGCCAGCTTCAGCATCGCCGATTCTTGTATCTTCTTCACATCATTGTTAACCACATCCATCAGCCTCTTTGTTTGCTTTTTCTCCGACCACTCCGCATAGTTGTTTCCCCTTACTTTACCATTTCGCAAGTGAGTATTTTGACTCCTCAGACTCTTCGGCGTACAATTTGCTGCAGGAAACCGATTATTTTTCTTTTTTGTCTTTGTTAGACTATTGTTGACGATGTTGGACAGCGTTTTCTGTTCGACCAGTTTGAGATAGTCTATTACTGCATTTCGTAGATTGTTACTGAGTTTTATCCGCGGAGTTAAAGGAGTAATATCTCGATATTTATTCCGTGATGATGATGTTGCTACCTTAAACGTTTCGCTCGAAGATACAGTACCTTGCGAATCCGGAATTTCTTGTTTTATCGTGACTTTCGATGCGTTTTCGTCCTTCAATTGCAATTTCGATTCCGTATCGTCAACCTTGCGCCTTTTGACGCGATCAGATCTCGACTCTTTATAATCCACAACGTTTCTTCTCGGTCGTAAGTTGCGCTTTTCGTATTCGTTCATTGGTTCCACCTTAATTTGTATTGGTTCGAAATCCGATGCAATCGTCATTTTTGATTTGAGTGCGTTTGGCTTCGCCGTTACCGACGATCTCGATTTATCGCTCACGCTTTTCTTCTTACTTGACAAGAAGTTCAGATTTTTTCGGGGTCTTAAATTTCGTACTGTTGTGCTCGTGGAAGCTGTCTGGTTTTCAGAAACCGCTTCGTTAAACCTGCTACGAGAACGGTTCCGCGTTTCCAAGGACGAGACATTATTCTTGATGTTTGTAGTAACCGCCAAGCGGTCTTGCACGTTTTCGTCAATGCGCGACTGGTGACTTCGCGGGCAATCCAAGAACTCCGCTTTTCTTTTGATCGGCCCTCTTATTCTGGCAGCACCCGATTTCTGCGAGACGAAATTCTTCTTCCGTAAATCGTCCGTCATTCTCCCTTGTTTAGATTCTTCATAATCCCGCCGGAGTTGCGCTGAACTTCTCTGAGATTTGCTTTGGTCCTTCTTATCACAGCAACATTGGCAGCGCGGGAACGTCGTATACGTCAGTGTGTGTCCGTTGTGAATGTTGCCGGCCGGAAACGCCATCGAGTTGATGTATTCGATGTTCTCCACCAGAGGTTCCAGCTCGTACACGTCGTAGTCGAGCGGCTCCGTCTTGATCTTCATATTCTCGATATGCACCATTGGCACGCCAACTTTTTCCTTGTCGCGATCCTTACGCATCCACGAAAGTTGACTCTTGAGTGCCGCATCCGTCTTTAGGCAGTCTATATAGAACTTATGGAACTCCTCCAACTTGTAACTACATCGATGACACATCTGCTTCGGCAGTAAGTCCATTTCGTGCACCTGAACGACCCAGTTGAATAAAACAAGAACATTATTCTTTATAATACGTGAATTCTTAGAGAATTAATCAGAGAATGCGGTGCCACATTTGTGTTGTAGCTGTGATGTAATTTTGTGATGTGATTTTTATGAAAATTTAATTTTGTAAGTTTGAGAAATTTCTAAGTCTAATGTCTAAGTAAATTCAGATAATTATCTTAGCATCTTTATTTTTTTACTGTTTTTTCTACTATATGAAACTTAGAAAGATTAATTATTATTCAACTATGATGTTAGTTAGTTGTTAAGCGGATATTACTTTCAAAAAATTCTAATCTACTTCTACAAAATTCGGAAAGGGAAATGGAATAATCGGATGAGCGTGTTGCTGGAAATGGACGTGCGTTTATGTGTGAATGTGATGTTGCAAGAACGGAAACTTCCGTTCATTAACATTGTAATGACAGTTTCATAATTAGAATGTTAACTACTTGCAAAATGGAGCATCAAAACATTACGTAATTCAAGAAAGATTATCGATATAAATTTACCATTTTACTTATATTTTACCTATATTTTACAATTTAATTCTTGGAAACAAATTTTATCTTACTTATATTATTTTATAATAATATTAAATCCTTTCTTATAATATATATGAAATGCTAATGCGTACTTAATAACAAGTCAAATATGCGTAATCAAACAAGTATTGACAAAGTCTGATAATTATGTGTTGTGCAAAATTCTAAGTAGAAATTGACTTTTAATCGACTTTGATACGTTAATTTTTTTTCTTACAATATATGTAAAATCTAGAACAAACTGTCAAATTATCTGACAAACTCGAAGATATCTTATCTCGAAAACGTCTCGATTTGCTACTTTTGAAAACAATGTTATCTACGACATTGAAAGCGCATAAAAGCGATTTCGAAAAATTCTGGATTTGAACTATATTTTCAAGAGAATAAAAACTTAATATATTTTATAAAACACCATTTTTGTCAAATAAATTTGTAAAAACAAATTAAAAATTTAAAAGCTTTCTTTTCTTTATAGCTAGCATAATTTTACTTAACATACAGAATAATATTTTCCTATTCTGAAAAATTTACTCTTTTAATACTCTCTTATAAAGTTTTTATATTTTATTTTCTAATATCGAAAAAGGTTAGAATATATAAAAAATAATATGGCGTTTTTAAGACAGAATAGAAAAAACAATAAAAATAAAAAAGTAAATGCAGTTAGAATTTTCGAAAAAACACTTCACGCAATGCTACGAAGGCGTGTAGTGCAAAACATCTTACGCTCACCGCTCACCCCGGAGATTGAGCGCGAAAGATAATCGATGAAATCATTCGAAGTCTCTATCGAATTAGGCGGTACATAGTAATAAGCTCTCGATATTTTGCTCTTTGTGCGCCTTACGCGCCAATGCGACAATAACCTCACTTTTGCAAATCGATAATTTGCCAAAGTCGTAGATTCTTTTTCAAAAAGAAAACTTCACCGTTTTGCGCCACATCTTCGTCACAGAGGCGATGAGACATACTCCATTCGCACGAGAAAGCACGCATGTGCGTCTCTCTCCGAAATTCGTGTGGCTCCGTTTTACAAATCGACGAAATGAAAAAACTCGTGATCCTTCTCGCCATTGTATGTACGCGCATATTAAGATATACATTTTCTAATAGAAAACAATGTTTGTAAATCGAAAGATGGAACATAAATAAAAAAGAGAATTCGAAAGAAAGCGCGGATAATAAAGGGTCTGAACTCCACGTTATGCTGCAAGTTGATCAGGAGGGTGGACCTAACAAGTGATTGCGCCGCGCGTTGCAAGGGCAACGAAGATACACGCACATAGATACATCAGCAGGCACCCGAGTCACGCATATCCCTAAAGAGAGAATCACGAAAGTGAATAGAAAAGAGACAGGAAAGAGAAGAGAAGGGAGGTACCAAGGTGCGAGCGAATGTTCGAACGGAATCAAGCAGCAATGCAGAGAGACAGAGAGAGAGAGAGAGAGAGAGAGAGAAGAGAGACACACAAGCACACAGAGAGGTGGTGCAACATACCATGATGGGCAGCACGGCGTTGATTTTCCTGACATGGTTCTCTTTCTCGTCGAAGATATTGATGGAAATACCGGAGTGCTGGCCGCAGAGGCGGCACACGCGACTCGATTCGAGAGTCTCCATTGCCGCGCTTTACTTCAGCCACTTCACGCACGCCGTTCGCTCTCACGTCGCGCGTCGCCAAGCTCAGCCCTCTCGCGCGACGTGACGTCGCACGCGCGCGCGCGCGCCTCTCGTCTGTTGATCGCTCCTCTTGCTCGCACAGTTTTATCCAGCTGATCTCGCTCTGTTCCCGCAGTGCACTATCTTGCACATATATACCGCGTTACACTTGTATACGTCCGCATCTTACTCATATAATGAATCCCGAAAAGCCTGCAGAAAGTAGAATAAAGTAGAACAGAGTAAAGAGACTAAGAGAGAGAAAAAGAGAGAGAGAGAGAAAATGAATGAAAGAAATGAAGAGAGAGGAAAGAGGATATAGAGGGAGAATGGAGTGAGGTGAAAGAAAGAAGGGGAAATAGCCGCCACCGTGCGCAACAAATCGCATCTCACTTCACGATTTTGTGAGTGAGAGGCAAGCTGGCAATACAAAGTTAATATATATATATATATATATGTGTGTGTGTGTGTGTGTGTACACACACACACACACACACAGTGGTACCTGCAAACTAAACGTTTTGTAAACATCAACGAATGGAGATTCACCGAAAACTGAGAAGATGTAACCACTGCAACTGGAGCAAAACCGATCTGTATCAAAAATGCTAGTAATTGTGATCACGTCGATAATGTGATGGAGAAAGCATTCAATGAGCTTAGAAGGTAAAAATTGTGATCGATTAAGAAGTTGACTTTATCAACAGGTGGTCAGATAAAATGATATTTCTATCGACAGTGAATATGTACGTATATATATCAAATGTAGTTTTGTATAGCTATAGGTGGCGTTTTCCGAATGTGTACTTTTCACTTACACCATTTTGTTCCTTCTTTAGTTAAAGGTAAATAATTATACCATTAGTCAGTAAAGAAAAAACTTTCAACCTTTTTAAATACTTTTTAAAATCGTTTTACAATTGTCTTACAATTGTATCATTAAAATAAAACCTTAGGCCGTAGTACAATCAGGAAATATGATAAAACGTTTTGATTTCACATTGTTGCTCTAGGCAATTGTATAAAATACCCTAAATTACAAGTAAATGAGAAAATGAGAACGCAGCCTAGATCTAGGCAATTTTACAAAAGTCCCTAGATTGCACGCACATGTAAAACATGTCTGGCGGTAGATAATGTTTAGGTTCAGCCGCACCAAGTTTTTTTGCAAGAAATATTTTTTATTTTGACAAAACTTGTTCAGAAGCCACAAACCAAAAAAACGCAAGAATACTTTTTTTTAAATGTTTTTTTCTGAATCGATTAAGACTAAAACGAAATTGATCGGTTCAGTCGTTAATATTGCCCTGAGAAAATCTCTCCACTTCTGAATTACATGAACTTCGCGTATAAGAGGTACAGTGTGCTCGCGCAGTTCGAGCGCCATTTCGTTGGGCGTGAACTTAGCGCGAGGTACTACCGTGCCTCTTGATAGTGTAAAGAGTATACAGTAGTGTGATCATAAATTTATTGAAAACATATTTTATTGAAAATGGATGACGCTGCATCGAGCACGTCGTCCGCGCAATCTATCAAGACAAAATATGAAGAAAGAATGAAACGACTCAGAGATCTTCATGGTAAAAGAGTAAGCATTTTTGCAATTAACCTAAGCTAACTTGTGAGAAACTTTTTTTCGTAAGATTTTATAATCTTATTGCTTCGAAATTTGAGCAATCAAAAACACATTCTACATTATGCTCTCACAGAATGAAGCCAGAATGCAAAATCACAAGGAAGTCGTGGAGGAGGATAAAAGGAATAAATTGCCTTCCAATTGGGAATCTCGCAAGAGACAAGCTGAATGGATAATGCAAGATGAAGCTGCTAGAAAAGAAGCAGAAGCCAAGGTATAAAGATTCATTACCCTACACTTTGTAAAATTTGAATGCACTAAATTACTCGTTATTATTTAACTTGTGTTTTGCTTAGGGTGAAGATTATGATCGAAAAAAGTTACTGAATATTGACGCCACAGAAGCGGAAAGAATAGCCAGAAAAAAGAAAAGCAAACAAAATCCAGATCCGGGTTTTTCTGATTACGAACAAGCAGCGATACGTTCATATAACCGTTTAGTGAAAAACATTAAACCAAATATGGAAGCGTACGAGGAAACAAAACAGAAATTGGGACCTGCCTTTTACGGAGACCGAAACACAATTCTTCATGGCTTGCATGAAGACAAAAAGGATGCGATAGACAAAATGGTTACAGATCTGGAGAAACAGTATGTTATGTTAAAACTTGTGACACAGTTGTGCTAATTTTCAATGACTCACAATGTACTTACCTTCTATCCATAGAATCGCAAAGAGGGAGAAGTATAGCAGACGAAGAATGCATAATGACGACGCCGATATTGACTACATTAACGAGCGTAATGCTAGGTTTAATCAGAAATTGGAGAGATTCTATGGCGAATACACTCGTGAGACGAAGCTCAACTTAGAAAGAGGTACAGCTATATAATAGGGGAGTGTTGCTGTACTTATTACAAATAAGTGTTTTGTGTTATACGTTATTAATTTTTATACAAGTAAATTTGAAATAAATTTTTTGTAGCATTTAATCAAATATATCTTTCATGAAACTATTATCAATTATGCATTTATTTTTGTTGTTGTATGTGAAACTAAATGTCGAAATTTCTTCGAAAAAAGATACAATCGCGGTAGAAAACCTGATTAGACACGGTATTTATTAAAAAAACAGACTTCGCAGCGACCTAGTTTTAACGATTCTAATCAGGCGCATATACCAATCGTAAATAAAAAAGTAGATTGTTACATTAATGTGTTCCATTACAGTTGCTTATAATCTCTACAACACAATCTTTCTTTATTTATAATTTAAATTATATATATGCGTGTGTATGTGTGTATGTATGTACAGTTCTCTTTAAAAATTTCTAGTTCAGTTCATGTCATACAACCCAACTGTGTACTGTATCTGAAAAAATAATGTGCTTTCATAATCAAAAACAAAATATCAAGTAATTTCTTGATCTGTACAATGTGCACAATAATCTCATGTAAATAAACATTATAAAGTATACTCACGGCTTGGCGAAAAATTATGATGATGCGTTACTCGTATATGTATATCTTGTGTTTCACCTGAAAAAAAAAGAAACAAATACATTGTTGAAAAATTAAGCAAATTATTATTAATTTAAAAAAAAAACTATAATTCTTATAAAACATAAAATATTCCTTTTCTTACCTTTGATTACAATTTTTGTAAAATAAGCGTTATCAAAAATGTTACGAGCATAATAACGTACATATATGAACGAACTATAACACAAAAACAGAACATTAATGTGTTATGTGATATATTAAAATCAACAACTGCACACGCATTTTTAACAAGTGTAAAAACAAAACTTTCCAAGCTCTGTTTTCAGTTATTATGCTAACAATACGATTATAATCATAATTAAGTACATTAATTTCTGTGACACTCACACACTCGGTTAAAAGTTTCTTAGCAATATAAGTAGAACAAAATATCGTATTCTTGCATCGCATCAAAGTGACGTCAAATGTCCAATTGATTAAAGTCACGAATCGTTGAATTGTAATTGTCACAAGCGTTTCCCGCGATATCACAAGTCAGTTATGGCATGCAGTCAGGCACGAGCAGTTATATTCCAGATGACTGGAAAAAAATTCACGCTGCATTCACGACGGGAGAAGATTCGAAACACAATTCAACACCGGTGCCGCCGTCGTTGTCGAAGACGAGGACGACGGCAAGGTCGACGGTATTGGTGCTGACGATCCGGTTGTACCTGTGCCACCAGAATTCAATAGTCTCGGCATGTCACATTCTTCGCACTTGTTCATCAACGGATGATTATCAAAAGTGCACATGCTACAGACCCACGACGGCCCGTCGCGCTCTTCCTGATTGTTGTCGCTCGTTGTTGGCTGATCCGTTCGCCAAGCTGGTGGCCGACTCGGCAAGGGTGGCGGTTGCGGATTCAGCGGTCTTGTCGACAATGACTGTTCGGTATAAATGCCCTGATAAAATTCCTCGTTGGTCTCGCCTAGTGGTACTAAAAGCACGAAGGCTGCTTCAACTGGCTACTAATACTTTATAACATCACAAGCAGAAAATAAATTACTTAAAAAACTAAAATATCTAGAAAAAAGATACCTGGTCGGTCCGACCACTGATCCACCTCAACAGCAAGCCTTTCGCACTCAACTTGTAGCATGTATATTTCACTCTTCAGCTTTTTTCTCTGTTCCTGTAAAATTATGCAATGAGATATACATGTTAAGGAGAGGGATATTGTGTTTCTTCGCGATTATAAGACGTACTTCTGGAGAATAAAGATTCTTTGGTCGAGAAAGCGCCTGCACTTCCTTCTTTATCGCTTCGAGTCGTCCCTTCTCAGCCTTTAACTCCCTAGCAAGTCTCTCTTTTCTAGCCAGTTGTTCCGCGACCAGTTTCCTTTGGTGCTCCGCCACTAAAAATTCCAACGACAATTTTAATCGACGCGTTGTGCACAAGAAAAAAGAAAGTCTCAAAAAAACTGCACAGTTTATGACTTTCTAATTCTATTCCGTTGCGAGTAATGTTCTTGAGTGATGACATTGTCCGTCGATTCGTTAATTTTATCATATTATATACATATATAATATATACACGCCTCGCCTTGTGTTACGGGTTTTTTATCAATCAACATTAACATCAACCAGATATAAAGTGCTTTCATCACACATCGGCCGTTTCGTCTCTGACAAATAGTTAAAAAAAAAAAAACAACGCTACGTTCTTTGCAAAGAACATGCAACATTGCAATTACATATTTACAATTTTATGTTTTATGGTCATGAAAAAAAGAAAAGCACGGTATGTATATTGTTTAATGTAACAGCGTCCAGGAAACGCGTCAATAAACGCGCCATAGATTCTCGCGGTCAGGAAAACCGGATCAGGTGGTCCGCGTAGTTTGTAACCGCGACGGCGTGCGGCTATGTATAGCCCGAAGCGTGGGGTCAGGAATGCGTAAATATCGTTCTCGGCGTTGCACGCGTAGGCGTAGTACGTGCGACCGAGTGACTTCCAGGTAAATATACACGTGCGCGTGCGATTCTGCAACGTTATTAACGCGGTAGGACTTGTAAAAGCGCGCGTGCGCTTCTTGTATAAAAGCTCTCTCTCTTTCTCTTACACGTGACTCGACCATTACCTTGGCTCAACGGCGATCGGTTCTGATCGGAAGCGGTCTGTTCACCAACCGAGCTGGAGGGAGGCGTGTTGCTCTTGGCGAGACCGGAAGGCGTCGTCGGGAGACTGCATGTTGGGACGATGTTTGTTGTCGACGGTACAGAAGGTGTCGTCGGTGCGCTCATCGTCGTCGTAGGTCTTGGCAATTGGCTCGGCGGTCCTGGTGGAAGTCCTGATGGAAAAAGACGCTATTTGAACACGCTCAGTCGTTAATTTTAATAATAGATCCTCTCTCCGACGAAAATCTTGAAGTTGAAGTTAAAATTAGTCAAACATTTGTTTGAAGATATTTTAAAACTCGTCACAGAATATACATCATAGTAGTCTACAAAAATATTGAATATTCTTTGTATCGTCGCGCGCGCCTTATCTATAAATAAATACATAAATTTTCTTCTCTGCAATACAATTTTTAAATTTATCTTGATTTTTATTTTAAATCGAAAAACATACCAGGTGGCCGTTGCGGACTGGTTTGAGTTGGCAATAGGTTGGTCATCGGTGGTCTGATTCTTGCAGCTGCTATGCTACCGACGTTACCAGGCCCTATGCTGATTTGCAAACGGCTCTGGAAGCCGCGCGGATCCAAGGACGAGGTCGAATAAGTCAGACTCGATCCTTCCGACCTGATATCGATCGGCGGTTGCGGCTCTGACGACGGCGGTCTGAGAGTCAGGCTTACCGAAGTGTAACTTCGCGTGTGATCGATCTGCGCTCCGGTGGGCTTTCCGATGGCTAACAACGGTTCGACGTAATGAGGTCGTGGCACAACGACAAGGTCGCTTCGTTTACAGGCACCGATTGTTGGTACTGTTCGAAAATCTGTTGACGTTAACGTGCGTTACAGTTGGACAATTGTCTTAATTCTCTGTCAGTATAGTTTTATATGTTTAATTATGAAAGCGATGGTTAAAATCAAAAGAAGTCGACTGGTAATTTTTACTCTTCAATTAAAATAATCTATCTGTAGAGTAACTTCGGAATTGTGTTCTCGAAGACGTGGTTTACCGAGAGTGCGATTAATGAAAATTATAATCTCTGCTATTTAGTCGCAGTAATAATAACGAAGTGTACGTCGCAACGATATTGCTTTCTAAGAAGAACACGTTGTATATTGTTGAAATAAGTTTACTTCCGCTGTATCATTCTTGATGTAGATACTCTATCTTCTTCTACGGCTATCATGAGACACAAATACTTTCATTACGCATCATGATCCCTTTTGACTCGATACCATCGTTATCTAATCCTTGAGTACATGCTGCTTCATTGTGTCGCATATTTAACGCCCCTAATGTTACATTATTTATTTTGCGCAATTTTAATCACAAAAATCTAAATTTGTTTGTGTGTGTGGAAATCTTGTTTTGTTTTATATTATTATTGTCATGTTTTTAACAATTTAAAATTTTTTCTCGGCGTTAAGTATGCAAGAGCGCAGCATCAAATCCAGGCGCACGTCTTCCGTCTTCCGTACCGCGATTGCCGGCGGGACTACAAGCGACGTTGACGTTGAGCTCAAAACCGGATGGCACGTTGCTGCTGTTGCTGTTGCCGATGTAAGCATCGTCAAAGAAACCGCTTGACGTGCAGACAGCTGGCGCGGACGAAGGAGTAACGACGACGCTCGCGGGAGTTGCAGCGACGGTAACGGCAGCGCGAGTGCAATTTATCGGTGGACAACGTCGCGTCATCCCAATGTCCAGCGATGCCGGTCGGTGAGGACGACTCGCTGCTGCAGCAGGAACGCGTTGGTTGCACAGCAGCTGCGGCTGTTGATTCATCGCGCAGCAACGCTGCAACACACGCTGTTGCTCTCGTTGCTGATACGGCGGTTGCTGCATCCCGATGCAAGGCGCCGGTGGCGGAAATGCGCCCGGCGACGGACGGGACTCTTGAGTGGCCCGCAGGCTTCTCGCGCATATCTCCCGGTCGTGACTGTTCTGCAACGCACATGTACCTGGATCAGCAGCCGTCGTTTTTTTCCGACGTTGATTTTTCCGGAGATGCTCGAGATTTCCGCGTTTCTTTCGAAGAGAAATGCGCTCGCTCGTATACAATTACTCGCCGTGCGATTTCTCGTATCCGTCAATATTGTTACACATCGGAAAGTTTATATGTACAATGTATGTTCTAGAACCATCGGATAATTACAGCGTTTTTCTTCTAAATCTCTTTTAAAATTTTTATTGACATTGAAAATTCTATAGTACAAAATAAGTTTTGAATTTTCAACATTTCTATACCCGAAGGTTCCAGAACAGGTTACAACGATACTTAAACAACAGGTACACACAGGTTCCACGCTCGTGCAATTGGTTCAGCGATGCATGACAACAGGCGAGGAAAGAAGACATGACTGTATTCATACTCGTATTCATTCATGACAGAGTTAGGCTGACGGTTAATCGTTATTGCGGTAATTACAGGCAGACGATGACTAGTTAGTCTAACGAGTCTCTAGAGAGTTTTGGATCGTGCCTTCGTAGAGATTTAATGAGGGGGCGGGGAACACACTCCTGAGACGGATAAAGGCCACCTGTATACCTGAGCGATGCACTGGGAGACGACGTGATCAGGGAGCGCGGGGAACTGCTGCTTCAGCTCGTGGAACAGCTGCATGATAGTGATGTTAGAGCAGTGACACTCCCCCATCGTGGGGCCCCATCCTCCTGGCAGGACCTACCTGCGAGTGCCACATAGATTTATCGTTTACAATTCTTGGCTTTCCGATCAAAAAAGAATACACGAAAGAATGACCGCAAATCTTTCTTGCCGGTATCTCTTCAATTCATGCTACGACAATTAGCTCGACAGATGTTCGTTTCATTGTCTCTCGTAAAATGATCACATACGAAAAGCGCGATAACAAAAAGATGGCCGAGAGAAGTTAAGAACGCGTAATAACAAGCGCGCGCGATCCGGAAGCCTTCTCAAAAACTTGGATATTTTGTAATTTATTGGATGAAGCGAGTTGAGTCAAATCCATATCAAACGACGTTCTTTGTCGGACGCGAAGTGAGATCTCGAACGACGGCAACTCGTCGCGCGAGTCGAAAGCAGATGAGAGTGCAAAAATGACAAACGCGCGATGGACTTTTGATGACTTCGATGACACGTGTAACAATGACAAGGAGAGAGATAGAAAGAAAAGAAGAGAGAAATCGTGGAACCTGGCAACCGAAAAACGCGCAAAACTTGTACACACGTGCGATCACACATCTATATATTATTTCTCTCTCTCGCATTGCGGGAGAGAGACATGTTTTTCTGGATGGTACATCTTATTTATTAAAAACCTCAACTCATTTTCTTCTCAAGAAAATAATACACGAGCACTAAAGTAAAACTAGTTTAGTTTCTTAATTTGTTTCTTAATTTCCACACAGTGATCGATGAAAAGTCTTTGTCCTTCAAAAGAAGAAGTCCTTCATTTCTCGTGCATTGCGTGCGAGCATTTACATTGCTGTCAAATTCAAAATTTAATCTAATCGTTGATCTTAAAAAATATAGATACATGTAATAAACATCGAAGTGAGATTTTAATTACACAAATAAAATAATATCGTCTTTATTTGTGATATACTTCGTTATTAAAATTCTTTTTACCTTCTATAAAGAATTACTAAAACACAGTAAGTTGAAGAAAATTTTAAATGTGTGTGCTTACGCACAAGAATGAATCATCAGGACTTTTCTCATCAAAAATTGCCAAAATCTACGCGCATAGGCTCCATTTAAAAGTAAGATCCACACTCACGCGCGGATCGATCACTTCGAGACACCCGTTACATTGCGGAATTGGCAGTAAGAAAGGCGGTGGACACCTGTGCAGCGTGCCACGTAAGAATGCCACATAATTAGCCGGCACTGAAGAACATTGCCACGCGCTCGTTCCCGCCAATATGTGACGAAATTTCGCGGATAATTTAATTTACAAGAAAAGCTGTTTTTTCAAGATACTCATCATTTTTTTATAATGATCAATCATTATATATTATTATCATTATATATAAATTGTTTTTCTATTATTTTTCTATCTCATATCAAAAATATTATAGAAAAATAATGAGTATTCAATGAGACTATAATAAGTAATCTTTCTAATTAGAAAAAAGTACACTGCTCTATACATAAATATTGAATTTTACAACGTATAATAAGAAATTTCCAAAAACACTTATTTCTTATAAAATAATATATTTTATAAAATATATACAAAATATTAAAAATAACAAAATTTTTGAAATACAATATTTCTCAAATGTGATCAAACATTGCTCATAATGGTATGTTAATGATGACAAAATAATACAGTTAAAATAAAGTTCGATTTAAAAAAAAGAAAAAAAAAAGAAAAAACAACTATTTTTTTCCATAAATTACCGTCGACTTCCATTTTGATTTAATCCAAAATGTGCTTTCGGATTAATGATGCATTTAACTGCTCTCGCAAGTTCGCAATTGGCAAACGGACGCGCGCGATGCCAATTCGATCGGAAAAGACTTCGGAGAGACGAAAAAGTTTCGGTCGCGTGGAATTTGCACTTGGCACGCGGCCACGCGGTGGAATAAAGTGCTAGTGAAAATTAATAATCTTTCCGCCGGGCTTCGTTTTCTTCCGTCTTCTGTCTGCACCTGGCAAAACGGCGGGTCAGGTGAGTGAGGTATCAATCAGAGGAGAAAAGTGTTTATTGGCACGCAGCGTATTCGTACACAACCGTATAGGCTACTACTTCGTTTCCCTCTTTGCAGAGCTATTTAAAAAAAAAAAAATTGTAGATTTTTTCACTAGAGAAACAAAGAAAAAAATTCGTATCTATTAAAAATAGATTCGAATACATTAGGATAAAAAATAATCAAGATAACTGATGCAATATTAAATAACATAATTCCGCGCGCGCATCTTCCCTTTTTAATGAAACTTTTTTTTTTTATCTTACGTTTCTCACATCTTTCGCTCTTGATCATTTATCATTACCGTAGATTTGCTCGCACTTGCTTCCTCGTAACGATCTTTGGCAAGTTATTCATTTTCCTCAAATTTTCGAAAACAAGTCTATACGCATAAATAAATGAAATGCAAATAAATGCGAGTAGGCAGACGACAGACTCGAAGATGGTGGCCGCGTGAATTCGTTCCGGCCCTGGTCGCGAAACTCGCGCACAACCAACCGTATAAACCAATCCAACTTGTGCCAAAGACACTTTTTCAGTGGCGTAGAACGAAGTGTCTACTTGTCGTATTTCTTGATGAATATTGAATTGATTAAAATATAAAATTTAATTACAAAAAAAAAGAAAAAGAAAATATATTTCAAGGGAGAAAATATGAAAATATTATCTTTTTGATTTCTTATCGATACAAAAAAAAAAGAAGTTGAAAGTTTGGGGGAACGCCTCTGCAACGATTTAAGTAGAGAGAACGAAAACGCCGTACGCGTCGGAACAAGCGAAAAAGGAAAAGCGGAATTCCAGGGTGCCGAGAAGATATTTGTGTCATGAAATACTCAAGAGACACACATATGCGAACGTCGCGGCTGTTTTCGTCTGGCCCCGTGTAGAAACACGAGGAAAAGCGATAGATTCCGCTCGATATTTCCACGCATCTCACCCTTCTCTTTTATCTCTTACACGCGGAATTATTGTTACGCGCCGTGGAAAATCTACTGTTTTTCTCGTCAAGACGAGACAAGACGAGACGAGACGAGACGAGACGAGACGAGAGACGAGACAAGATAATCTCACACACAAGAGCAAACACACGAGAGAATTGTTAGTGAGAATTGTTTTCATCCAGTCCCACATATTTTTCCACGCGAAAAAAGTAAAAGATTTTTCCAGCGATTTTCTACGATCACTTTTCATCGGCATGAATTTCACGATGAGATTTGAGTGTTTCTTTAATTACAGAGCATTCGGTTTTTCAACACCTGTTACTTCGATTCTCTCGACAATTAATTATAAACTCTCATTAGTACACAAACAATAAATCATAAGTTGTAAATAGCAATTAAAATTGCTGAGTCGATTATCACAAAAAAACATTTACTCTAAAAACGCGCGTCTTCAAATGTTTCTATATAAAAAAATAAAAAATGCAAAACCGTTTTGTGCAAAAGTTACGGACGATCGGTGCGACTGTTTTTCGTAAACACTTTTCTCTTCTTCGACGCATCTCGGCTCGTCTTGTAAAAGTCTAAAGCGACAACAAGTAATCCGTGTCGCAGAGAGTTTAACGTACGTCGGGGGCGTCAAGTCGGTCGGCCACCAGACGAAAATAAGGAACCAAGAATAATAATTGACGATGGACGCACCGTTAACGTTAAGCAGAGCCGCGTACGATAAGTCGCGGCCGTGCGGCTAAAATAAACGTCACCTATACTGAAGATAAAATATCATACTTTTTCTTTCCGGCGAAAGAAATCTGCAAAAATACACGCAAAGCGTCCACATACGGGTTTTAAAAAGATACGGTATAACACGGTTATTTTAATCGTGTTAAGAAGTTCTCTGAATACAAAAAGAGAGAGAGAGAGAGAGAGAGAGAGAACAAGATAACAATAAAAAATAAAAATTGTATTTCAAAATCAAATTTCCTTAAATATTTTAGTATAAAAATTTTTTTCGATCAATCGAAATTTAATGTCAAGGGAACTCAAGATTTTCGTAAAATGTGTTAAAATTTTGCATGTTTATGTAAATGATTTGATTAGATCAAAATGCGGTAACGTGAAGAGCATACGACAGTTAAGTCGATTGAAAATGACCTTCTGATAAGTTAATCTGGGGATTTATAGAAATCGTGAATATTAGAGAAATTGATAGTAGTATTCTGCCTTATAAAAGGCAGCTCGAGTCAATGTAATTTAAATGCAATTAGTTTCTTAAAAATTACATTTTTCTTTTACTATTTTATATTATTAATATTAACAACATGTTTTAGAAAACATTACTGAATACAAAACTTCTAGCTTTAATAGAAATTCTTATTCATCATGTGCTAAATATTTTGGCAATATTCTTACGCCAATGTTTATATTGCGTGTTGAAAAATTTACATGCAGTTCTTTCTCCAATCGAATTTATCTAGTATGAACTTCGACGGCGACGTGTCAATCAGCACTCTTGAGGATATCTCAATAGCAGAAAGCAAGCACTTGGTCTCGCTAGTTAATCGTCACTTTCTTTCTTTAATATGTACTTCAACGGTAAATAAAGTTTAAATAAACGCAACAAGATAGAAAAATGCAACTCTTGGCTATGAGCTTATGATAAGCACGCAATACATTTGTTTTATAGCGAGATATTAAAATGATGTAGCGATACAAATTGAAATTACATTGTTGCACAAGTAGATTTCTCTCATTTATTTCTCTTCCTCTCTCTTTAACAAAAAAACTAAATAAATAAATTTGCAACCACATGATGAAATCTTTCATCTGTACAACAGAAGAAATTGAGAAATAAACATTTTATCTATTATATTATTATTGCTCAGACAATTTTATATCAACTCACTAATAAAAATATTTTCTAATAAAAAAAAACAAAAAAAAAAAAAAAAATAGCCAAAACTACATTATCAATCGAACGATGCGCTGCATTGAAAGAAATCCACTTCTTTACGCTTGTTTCGTAACAGGTTATGTTTTTATAACACGCGTGCACCTGATGCACGCGTGATAGTTGGATCGGTAAATCGAATAAATGATGATAAATTATTATATCGCGTTATCTTTAATACATCACGCAAGATCGACATATGACGCCAACTACGAACTCTAAAATTTTTTTGCGAGTTAGCGAATATTAAAAGATAATTCTATTTGTTCGGTGTCGCTCCTTTTATATACAAGTGCACTACAATCTGCGCTCTCTAGATTCTCGAAATAAAACAGTCTATAATCTCTACAACGAAACACTCGAAATAAAAAAAAAAAGTGGAAAGTAACTCAAGAAAAATACGGAAACTGAAAAACATAGATCCAATTATGCGCCACACAATCGTTTCGATTGTTTCGAATTAGCAAGAGATTTAGTTTTTGATTTGATACCGCGCTTGAAGACATTAACAAAACCGAGTTTACGAAAAGAGCATTGTTGTTGCAACTTCTATCTATCCGGTGCATTCCACCGCAGGTATATTTTTGTGCCTATCGCCACGAAAAAAAATGCGCGCTCCACGCACTCGTTTCCTTGACGCGGCGAGAAACGCGATTAGAACGACGCCGTCAACGTTATCGTTCATCCGTGACATCACGTTAATCACACAATCGATGTCGAAGCGTCCGCTTTTAGATTCAAAGTCGTCTAGCGGTAAGCAATTTTAACTCACCGGACGGCAACCATTAGAAATGTCCGACGTGCGAGTTGCTGCGACGCTGTTATACAGCTTTCTCCTTCTCTTCCGCCAACTTCTCGCGAACACTTCCACCTCGTCAACGCGTTACAAGAGGAAGGCACCAATGGAACACATACTCCAGTTGTCGTTTGTCAAGAATTTCTGTATCCGCGCGCAATTTGTCGTTTCTGCTATCCGGAACTCTTTCTCTCTTTGCTATCGCTTCAGTCTTTTATCTGTCACCACGCGACACGAGCGGTGTCCATCCGGTCCGATTGTTTCGCTCGGTTTATTTGTCTATTTCTCTCTCTCTCTCTTCTCTCTCCTCTTTTTTTTTCTTGCGCACTTTTTCTTTACACGATCGGGCTATACCTGAGAAACGACCAAGAAACAACGAACCATGCAACTACCTTCCATCGAGACCACTGATCAGCTGTGCACTGCGTACCGACCACCGCGCCGTTCGCCGCGACTTCCGTCCGACGCGTTGCGTTTAGTTCGCGACAATCGCGAATCTGGCGCGACGAGCGGCGTTTACGTGCAGTGTAATAATATCGCTCCGATTTTTACTAAATTTAATCACGTTCATCGGCAATATGTAGCTCGAACTCGAATATTCGCGCGATCGCGTAGTCAAGATGGCTGCCATGCGGACAAGTGCCATCCTATTTATGAATGGAAGACGCGTCATAATGGGTTCGTCGAAGACACGAGATACGGAGACGGATCGCCGTGTGCTATTTTGGAGCATGTGCGACACTGACGCTCCAATACAGTCTTCTTTTTCGCGCTTGATGTCTGTATTGCGCCTGTTGATTGTTTTTTCGATTGAATCTCGTTATCTTTTGCAAATATGTACGCCGAACAAAAAATAAATTTCAAAAACAAAATCAGAAAAAACCAATGCGTATGATTTTTGACTAGTTTTTAAGTTTGCAGTTACATTTGATTTTAATTTTAATTTTACTAAACACGGATGAAATCTTATCTCTTTCATATACTCATTAACATATGTATCACACGTAATGATAAAACATTTGTATTTATAATTTACATTGCGTTACAACATGTGGACAACATAAAGTACTGAAATAGATTATATTTATATTTTTGCTAGGATAAATAATATAGAATGCTGTTATTGTAAACTGGTATATTGATTCCTACGAATATATAAACCAAAAAATTAATATAATAGTAATATTATTATTACAATAGAATTAATACGGAATAAACAGTTGTTTACATGTAGATAATTGCTCGTTTATGTGATTTCTGGGAACAAGAATTTTATCTGTTAGTGAAATAAATAAATTACTTTTTTTCAAAACGCTGCTATTTTTTAAATGCTTTCAATATAAATTTGGTATACATTTTTGAGACCATAATACTTGTTCTCTGTTTTATCCAATTTGTAAATAAAAAATAGATAAGTGCTAACAGTGGAATAACAAAATACATTTTGCATTATACTGCAGAATTCAAAAGAAACATACGCTTTTTTCTGGATTATTCGTATCTCCACTCTCCTCACCTCAGAGATATGACTGTTTGTTCTACGTATTGATATTTATTATGCAAATCATATTTAAGAACAAAAGACGCGTTAGAAACATATTTATAATTCAGAATTCTGTTTTCTCTATTGATACAAATACCTCAGTTAATATTCAAGTCTTTTTATGAGAGAAAGATATATAAGTGTGACAATAAGAAAACTAAATCTTACATTTAAAACGATATTTACATACAACAAGTTTTAAGCATATAAACTTAAAGCTTAATATCGAAATATTTTATCAAACATTTTATTTCATTACTTTTAGTGTTATGTTTTACTTTACGTAAGACAAAAATGTGTAGAGATAAATATTTTAATTAAAGAAATTATTTTTATTAAAATTGCAATGGCACCAATTTGATTCAAAAGCATACGTTTCTTTTGCATTTTCAATGTTTTGCATGATCTTCGTTATCAAAGGACAATGATTCTTCTATAAACTTACCTTTTTGAATTAACAATTATATATAGCAAATTAAAATCTGCTAAACTACTCAGGTCAAGAACTACGCGTGACATACGTAGTAAAGGAAAAAAATAACAAAGAGAAAGAAGAAAATGAAGAAGAAAAATGGAGAAAATATTGATAGAATCTAGAATGTTAAGACTTTCTTCAAAAGTTCTAATACACTTACATGTTTTCGCGTCGATTGCAGTAAAAAAGCTAATCTGTTTACACCTGACTTGATCCCTCGAAAAAGGGATTGGACAACGATTCAGCAATGATTTGCGTAGCAGTAAGATAATAAACTAGTGACGCGTCAACGGCACGAGCTGGCAGCTAAAAAGACGGGAGTTTCAACGAATCGGTTCCCTGCGTTGTATTTTCAATATTAACGGTAAATATTAAATTACAAAATGCACGCCGTTAAAACTCTGTCGCGGTGATTGCCGTAGGCCGATTTTGATATCTAATCGAAGTCATGCGATCACGTGGACTCGGCGAAGAAGGTCCATCTCTTAATCGTCGTTGACCTCGATCGGGATACTAGTAGTGAAGGTCGGCGTCTCCAGCTCCTCATGTTTCTTCATCTTCATACTCTGCAATAATTATGGACGGAGTGTTACAATTATATCGGTAGGCATAAAAGAGAACGCGATTGCGTAATTTCGCGTGGATGTAAATTAGAGACGTATTGCGAGACACTAATTATTCAATTTGAAACGTTAACTTGCAAGCAATTTACATCTCACCTGTTGCAGCTTGTAGTGATTAATAATGTCTTGATCGGCCGGGCAGCTCTGTAAGAAAGCATCGAGCCTGTACATATGGTGCATATACCGCCACAAGTGAACCAGAGTCTCTGGTATTTCGAAATCGGCGAAGTACTTGCCGGCCACCCTAATGTGCTGCAATCGCGGCATCAGTTCGCAGTCGAAGCAGCACATGGTGTCGCCGGTGAGGAAGCGCGTTCCTTTGCGACCCAAATGCTCATCAATCTTGCGCAGATGCGCCATCAGTGACGACGTTTTGGGATCCTTGTCCTTGTCTTTCGCGTTTAGCAGCAACAGCTTAAGTTTCTGCAATGAACATAACAACCGACACGTAGTTTCTTGTCTTGCCAATATATGTATATATAATCGGTCTACTTAGTTTCACTTTCAACCGGATTAATCGATACTCACGCTGAACAAGTTCTCCACGAGAGTGGCTACTTCCTTATCCTGTACAAACAGATTATGTCCGCCGGGAATATTTTTCATGATGTGTCGCTCGATCTTTTCGTTTTCCAGTATTGCGTCGCCGTTGTCGATCAGAATAGGCGGCGGCGTAGCCTGGAAATTAGTACGGAAGTCAGGCGGCGGTTTCTGCATGTCTACGGTGGTCACTTTCAAGGATATGGTCTTCAGCTCCGCTAGCAAATATAGATCCATAAAGTACTCCTGGCAGAAAAGACAAGCACCTTTTCGACGGCCGTCAATCGTCGACGCCTAAAATAATATTTACTTTATGTTAAATACATGTTAGACGCATTTTGTGATGTATTATACAGAATAGAGGAAAAAAGATACTAAAAAGAGCTACTAAAATATATTTCAACAATAAGTTAATACAAAAATATTTTTGTGACACGTAAAATAAAATAAATATTCGCAGAATTTTATTGTTCTTTATTTCTTGTAATTATAGAGTTTGTTATTATATCATATATATTTTTTTTTATAATTTTTCAAAAAGAGATTTTTTGCAGTTATCGACGCAGGTCAGAGCCAGCATGTAAATTTTCCACATATCTTAGATTTGATTATCCCGATTATCTGTATCTAAAGACGATAAGAGACTCAGCGAAGCGCTGATGTCACCGCACACTTCGTACGTATATAGTTCGAATGCATGAGTCCAACGTTTCATCTAACAACGGCGTGACAATACGTGTGAATCTTCTCTTGTACTCGTTGCGCGGCACGACCAAACTCACAAGCCCGTTATTCAAAAAGCTCGGTGAATCTCTCGCCATAACATTTCTCTCGCTCGATCGGCCAAATCGAGAGTATCAAACTCGCAGCTCCGCTCTCGTTTCCTCGATGTCACGGTTTATTTATTCATTGCTCTCCGACGCGTTCTACTCTTCGCGCTCACGGCCATTCTTGAAAAACTTTACGCAATCCGTGGATTAAAATTTATATCTTTCTTTTTCACAGATGAGTCGTATTCCCGATTCCAAACATCGTGATATTTTTAACGCTACAACTCAGTTTTTTTTTTTTTTACAATATTCCTACTGAACAAATATGCACTTTGATTCTAAAAAAGTGTTCGTGTCTTTAACATAAATTTGTATTTCAATCAAGTAAATGTTGCTTTTCTCGTTTAATCTAATTTGCACTTTCATGTTTGCCCTTTATCCGCACGAAAAGATTATTACTTGTGAAACAACACCGTGTTTGTACAGCGCATCGAATGGACAGTTTTACGCGAGAGAATACCTTTCTTTCGCTCTATGACATTCTATTCCGCTCCTGATACTTTGATCCTTCCAACTCAGACCATTGGAAGCTAAATAATCCATGTACGTTGTGTAACATATAATTGTGTGTTGTTCTCCTCTCCTTTCGGAAATTCCTTCGACAGTGATTACTCGCGATAGTATTGCCATAATTCGAGCAAATCGAATCTTGGCAGAGATCCTTTTCTCGGACAACAGCTGATTCTAATTTTCAACGTTTGCAACAATCGGCCGTTCTTTTCAGGACGTAATGAACCGTTGATGGATGGAAAAGAGACGATTGCGATAAAAGTCTTTGTATCGTTCGCTACTACACTACCGCCGTTTACTACTACTCGATGTCGTTGTTTCACTTTAACCACAGACTCATGCGTCATGCAGCTGTGCCGGGGCTCTTGTATACAGTCCATATTTCTTTCTCGGCGATGACGCATGGTCCGTTTTTGGACGTTGCACAACGTGGGAAAGTCAAGGTTTCTTTTAGCGCGCAAGAATCTCTCCCGCGCATTGACAGGACTTCTTCACCTGAAGAAGATCTCGCGGCATCTCTCACAAATCAAAGTCGCGGATCTTTACATTCTTTGCAGACTTTTTACAATTCTCGTGTCAAAAAAAGAAAGACGCTTTAATCATTGTGATTCTGTAGAACCATTGCCGATATTTTCGAGTCCAAAAACAAACTTTATAGTAAGTTCTACTATTAAAAGAAATAAATATTTATTAATCATTTATGATATATATATTAATATTTATAAGATAAGTTAATAATTAATCATTATTTCTGAAATTATACAAATAAAACAATCGCAGTACGTGAAAATTATTAAGCTCGAAAATTCTGCTTCGTTTTATTTACTTCTTTAGTGTTGCATTCAACTCGAAATTCTTAGATTTAATTTTTATATCTCAAGTTACGCGCTGTCATCTGGTTATAAATTTTTATTTCCGGATATAAATGAGATATAAATTCAACAAGTATGAATAATTTGCTTCGAATAAACACGCAATAAGCAGATATTACTAGAGAAAAATAATCTATATGTTATTAAATATGGTAAATAAATAATTTATGTGCCATTTTAAAGATTATTTCAATACTTGAATTTCACGGTTACAGTTGCCGCAATCGAATTGTATTCATTTTAATCGTCTTTGTAGAATTCGTGTAATTTATTCACATTTTTTTTCGGAAAAGAGAAATTAAAAAGAGATGAAGAGAATAATTTAAGTTATTGTAAAAAATTAATTAGCATTATTGAATACAAATTTTGAAATAAAAGTACAAACGCGAATAAAGCAATTTTCTTTTCAAGCATATTCAGTTTGCGGAAATTCAGCATTCGTGTATTAAGCATCTCGAATATACAAGCCATGTTAAAATATACGCTGGATCAAATGTCACGTAGACATTGGAACGTCTTCCATCTTCAAACACCGCTATCTTTCACCTTAGCGGCCGTTCCTCACCTCCTTTCTCTATTACGAAAGCTTTGAAAATTCGGTATACGGTATCAGGTGCGCATCGATCTCGGCGCATCTCTCGATATATACATATATACGCGAGGATTAAATGACGTCAATGAATATGTGTGTCTCGCATCACGGGAACGTGCATTTTCTTGCAGTCGTCGTGACGATGACATTGATTATTTCTGTTCGCGAGATATAAATTATTGGCGTAATTTATTGCACCTATTTTGATTTTAATAGTTCAAGTTGCGCGATTCAGATCGCGCGTAATAAAACGGATACGACACGAGCTAGCGAATTCCAGCGCCGAAGAAGGCCGCGCTAAGCGATTTTTTTATAAACCGCGAATCAAGAGATACGGAACGATTAATCGAATTCAGCATAATTTATCGGCAAAGAGGAAACAGAAGAATCTCGGTCCTGTGCGAGAAGCTTCGCATTTTAATGTCTGTTACGAGAGCGCGTGCGGTTTGACGTTATTGCGATTTTGTGACATCGTTTTGTACAGACTATATAGCAGTTGACGAAATTACGTAAAAACCGGCAAAAGAAATCGAGCGGCAAGAGAATAAACCGGTTGTAATAGAGGTGCATGCATCAGTGGCATTGTTAATGGCAATAATATAGCAAGCAACCTTGTTTCGTACTGTGGAAAACTTGATGCGCATATAGCTGCGCGACTGCGTGGTTAAAAATGTTTTTTGTTTTTTTTTTGTTTCATAAAAAAAATATATAATGAGTTTATAAAACATATAAAAATGACGATTGAATTTACCGCTGAATATATAAATTTGTTAAAACTACTTACTGCGGAACTATAATTTTTTCTGTTGACACACAAATGTACGAATATAAACGATACAAAATAATCGATAAAATGGTAATCTTTTTTTTCTTTCGTTCTTTCAATGCTGAAAGGCAGTTAGCAACCTGCCATGTTGATATATACCGTTACGAATAGGCAAATATATGCACACGACGAGTTACTTCTGCGAATATACGCGGCGCATATGGCACAAGTCATAATTCCGCAATACGCGTTCGTCATTCATTGTGTATTTGCCATCTTTCCTTGTGAATGAAATCGAGAAATAGGACGGAAAAAATATCGGTACTTTGGTAAAGATTATGCACGCGTAAGCCGGTTGTAATTAGCATTAGAATGAGATTTTGCAGGACATCAATACACATATTTTGTCGTCAAAAACAAAGGTCAATTTCCGTAAATGGGACGCGTCGTGTATTTGCGCAGACCAATCGCGCGAACTTTCCGAATGTCTCTAACTTCTACCTAGACATGTTTGTAATGACCTTAAAGAAGATTAAGTTAGTTTAATCGATCGGCGCAACCGCAGATGGCTGCATATGCGATATTCTTTTACTTTAATATGTAAACAACTGCATTAGGAGAAAAAAGTACAACGGGACAAAGGATATTTGTATTTTAGTGCGAGATAATAAAATTACATATATAGACTAAATACCGCTATATGTTCGAAAACTCCAATGCAGTTCGCGTATTTTCATCTTTGATGAAAGAATTTTTGAATCATTTGTCTATACAAATACCTATGTATAATAGACTTGCGGAACAAAGTTACCTAGAAGTCGGCAGGGAAAGCTAAGAGAGAAGAGTAAGGAAAGCGGAAGGCGCTGTTTAACGGTAGAATCTCGAGAAGGACCTCGGTGGTAGCCGCTCCTCGTTTCGTCCCGTTTGACACACTTATTCGCGAGATCTCGCATGATTGCTTTTCTCAAGAGTGCAAGGTTATGGGCTTTATCCATTAAATTTTCTCGCGTGTGAGTGATTTCGACGCGATCAGATCCCGAAGCACGCTTCTTACCCGACATTTTACCTCGATTTTAAAAACGACGGTGTAGTTCTATTGCCCTCATTAAACGCAACAAATTAAACGGTTTCCCGTTTGTAACATGTGCGATATTTTATTACAAGATATATACAGAGAGAGTGATGGTACAAAATTTCAACTAATTTGAATATTTACTACTGTATTTTATAAACATGTATGCTAACTTCGAGACACGCAACACAGAGATATATTGTGCGTGTATGATATTGTGAAATATATATCAAAATAATGAACTTGGAAGTTACAAGATACTTATATGTAACATATATTTTCAATTGGATATTAGCAATTTTATTAATTACAAATATCAAATAGGATTCACGTACTCGTGGAAATTTTACGAAATCACAATTTCAATTATTATTACTCAATATTATCGCATTATATCGAAAAAAAAGATTGATTGTTTTTGTTATCATGTTTATTCGTAAAACACAGACCGAGGAACACATTCTCTCCGATATCTGATCCGTCAGCTACCTGTGCGTTTTATCTAATATTCCAATCGAGATGATAAGTTTATCTGAAAAGCCTCCGTGTGTATTCTCATTGACACACTTGTGAAGACAAGTTACACTGATATGGCAAACTCGCGCATTTGCACAATAGGATCACGCATATATTGAGAAACAAACGTTTTTAGCGTTTAATCGAGCCGATTAAATCGCGTACAGTCTTATTTACTATTTCTTGCGCATAAAAATATAAAGATTAACAAAAAATGTACTTAAAGTTAAATTATTCTAATGACATACACATAAAAGATCTTTTTTAAAAAAGTAATTTATGAAATCAATTTTGTTTTTAGGCAAAGAAAGTTACGAACAATCGTAAATGTTTGAATAACAAATACTCTATATTTAGTTATAGATATTTTCGCGAGTGAGAGGGAGGAAAGGAGAAAGAAAGAGAGAGAGAGAGAGAGAGAGAGAGAGAGAAATGCGATCAAATTCCGGCGAAAGTTCAATCTCAAGCTCTTTTAACGGTCACTTGAAGATCGCTTGTTTCCACATAAGGACTCTCTGGTCTTCTCTGGAAACTCAGTGAAAAGAAAGTTCCGAGAACTCTTGCGAGCTCACCTTCAATAGGAACGAATCGATCGTGATCGCGATGCCACCGAATCGATTGACAAAAAAAAATAACGGCAATCGCAAATTGCACACGGTTACTATCTAATCAAAATCAAAACCTATAGTGCCGATACGAGTATCACGAAATTATGATATCATGCGCGATCAAGAATCTTGTTTTCGTCTCGAAAATATGTATGGAAAATATGTGAATATTACTACTTATATTTGCTATATATATATTTATATTATCCTCTGTTTAAAATGTTAACATTTTTTGTTCGAAAAACGCGTTTAATTAAACAAATTTATACTTCCTATAAGAGTAATCTTTTAATATACAAATTTATATATTTATATATTTTATATATTTTAATTATAATTTATATATTTTATTATGTCAGTATCAACAAAAGATAAACCTATAGTACAACAAAATGAAACAATCAAGACATACTATTCGAGAGATGACGTAGTACTACTCGATAGAGAAAACAAAGATACTGCGTTCGAATAAAAAACTTCTCTATATTTTTCTGACGCTGATCATCGCGATAAAAGAAATTTCAAACATCGCGAAAATTTTACCGATAAGATAAGAATGTGAATAGGATAGAGAAACGGAATTTGTACAGAGAATGCGACGGTGTGGTTTAATTAATTCTTAGATCAAGTATCCGCGCGATTTCCGCCTACACCGAAAACTATCCCAGAGATACGAGGAATGCGAAAAACCAGTCCGAGAACCTTTCATTTTTCCTTGGTGACCGGAATCAACGCGCGCGGAGCCGGACAACTTTTTGTCCCGATCGCGCTTTTCCCCGTCAAAGGGGGCAGCAAGAAAGGCGTCTCTTTTCGTCGTGTCCCATCTGCCACGATACCGTCGCGCATAATGCCTGCTGAATACACAAACGATTGCCGGAGGAAGGAGAACAGCTCGGCGCCCTCGATGACTCCATGCGTAAAGAAGTGTGTAGTAGAGTGTACGTATTATATAGCGCTGCCGCGAATAGCGTGATGCTTTGCTATCAAATTCAAGGAAAAAGGTTAAGATACATTTAAAAATTCTTAAGTTAAGCAAAGCAACGGGTTAACATTATCACTGCATAAATTTGCGAAAAACATTGCAAAAAACGATTTAATATAACTATGAGTTTTGTAAAAGCAATTTGTGAATATTGTTTTGGGTGCTCCGAAAAAAATAGCTTTTTTCCTATCTGTACATAACTTTTCATGACATAAATACCTCATTTGTCGTCAAACAAATGTGTCGCTTTAAATTGTTCTCTTAAGTGGAGACCGACGCGATTTCCCGAGATGAGAGATTCAAAGTACGGACACGGAGCGCGGAAAAACGATACATAAAATAGCTTCTATTGCGTTTACGTACATACGACGCACAATCAACGAAAACGTGACGGTTGATGTTACGAATCGAATAATTAAAATGAGCGACGGTAAACCGGTCAACCCTTGATATAACATTAAATACGATCTTAAAAGTATGCGACACATGTTAAAAAACGTCGAAGTAGTAAACCTCTTTCTCGTTGAAAGGAGCGTATCGGCAACTTGTTCAGCGAACGGCAGCGACAACGCACGCACGCACGTAATATCCGCGTCTGTTGCTCGTTCGCGCTCGCTCTCTTGATTCGCGATTACGTGTCGGTGAACGCGCGAGGGAGGCTCGTCGTTTGCGTCGAGAACAGAAACAAACAATATCTCTTTCTCTCTCGATAATACGCAACAGCGTTTGTGATTTATTTAGTTGTTTGATACGAATATAACGCGAAATAAAAACAAAATTCGAGCGAAACAAACGGCCGGCGGATGCTACGCAAAACGGACGACGACACGACCGCCGAATTTTTTATTTCCTCGTTGATCACCCGCCAACAGTCAATTTTCGCGGTTGTCGCCGAGGAAAAGCGTAAAGATTCTCGACGTCGACAAAGTTCGTCGCAGAAATGAACAGAAACCAGCCTCTATCCACGCCCATAGCAGTGGCACGGGACGATCGCCTCCTTTTTTCTCCGTCTTCCCCTTCTTCTTCGATCTCCTCGCTTGCAAATCCTCGGCCGCGCGTGGTACTCACCTTGATGATCAGCTCGATCTCGGGTACGTCGCCGTTGCTAGTGCCGTTCTCGTGATTGTCGTCCGCCATCCTGAAAGGGAAATCTTCTCGTACGCGGCGATAAGAAAGGAGAAGGCACTTTTGTTTCGCGGCGTTTCTCGTTCGACGAACTTCGCGTCTGCAGTGGCGGCGGCAGCGGCTCCCTCCCTCTCGAGCAGAACTGGGCGAAATCGAGAAACGAACAGAACACACAGGAAGCTCGCGAAATACTGGCGCAGTGCACGTCAAGCCACGTCGCTGGCGCCGTCTACGACGTACCCGTCGAGTCACGTGACAGATTGATTGTCGCATGCGCAACCGCGCCAAGTCTAAAAAGATTCTTAATCTATCATGTACATAGAATAAAATAATAAGACAGGTATAATGTTTATATAATACTATAATATTAGATCTAAAAAAATACAAATATCAAATAATCCCTTAAGTCTTGTTTTTCAATATGTAAAAATAAACATTTTCTCTAACGACTTGTTATTTTTTAGTTTCTACATTTGGCATGAAAAAGAAAGGAATAAGAATCTTAAAGACATAATTCTAAAAGAATTTAGAACAAAATTTTGTTGAAGAATTCAATAGTCGATAGCAGAACAACTGTAGAGTGAAATATGTAAGTTTTTTCTATAAATATTTTAATTGTAAAAAGCGTAAATAAGATAGTGTCGCGGTGTGAGTTTATACTTCAAAATTGGATATTTTGATTATAGGAAAGGTGTACATTAAATGTAAACAATATCTTCAGTTGTAATGATCATACATCCTATATTCTTTTAACTACAATTCTTAAACAAGATAGCAACAATAATAAGATTAAAGTTTTATATGTACATAATTATACTAATTCTTTTATCTTTACATATATCGGTAAACGTAACCTTTTGTTAACGTTTTGCATTACGTTGATCGAATTATGATATAAAAGATAGAGAGAGATACAGAGATTATTGTAAAGTCTACATCTAGACTTGTCTCGTGTTCTCCTATTATTTCAAAATCTTTTTTCTTCTTCCTGATATCTGTTGTCGTTTTAAGAGACAGATGTCTAATAAAAGTATGTACGACAGACCAAAGAGGATATGTTGCGGAATGTTCAAGTTCAATCGACTATGAAAACTATACATTCGTAATATTACTAACACGATCTCTAACATTATATGACGGGAGTTAGTTTTATCTTTTCATGTAGAAGCTCATTTTTTCGATAAACGCAAGTTTGATTTGATGAAGATTATTAAGCCGAATATAAAATATACATCGCGGATTAGTATGCTACAATTATCTATATGATTTAATTTTTTTACTTTAAAAAGAATTTCAGCCATTTATCACTCTTTTTGGCATAATAATTACAGGATTACATCATTTATTGATTCTTTTGTTTGGTCCAAAAATTCATATGATAGATGCGTCAAAATACTTTCGTGATTAGAATTTGTATAAATATACATTTATATGTATTTATATAATAACTTTTCATTTGAACCTTATTTATTTGTGATTTTCGTGAAAAGTATTACATCTTTTCCACTCCACCGATCACCTTAAAATCCCATCTTATTAAAATTCATGATTAACAACAACATATATGTTTCCGCGTCATTCATGTTGGACCTTACAGGCTCTAAAGCGGCGGATATTGCAGATTATACAGTAAGATACACGCTCATATATTCCATTTATCATAAATATATCAAATCATCATCATAAATATAAGAGTATAAGAAGATATTAATTGACTAATTTTGGTTTTACACGGACATATCTTTTAATCGCTCTATCCGTTATATATAATTGGTCTTTCGTACTCCGCGTTTCAGAGTACCTTAAGTTTTTGTTCGATTGTTTGTTAAATTGTATTTTTCCTTTTTATCATCAAGTTTAATTTCGCAGTGGATCCAAGCTCTCCAAGGAAAAGTCATCAGTTCCGATACACAGCCCTCTACTGAAACCGTCCTGGAAATTTTACGTCGCGAGTTTTTTTACACGCATAATAGTAAAAGTAAATTAAAACTATATATCTCTCTTGTATTTTACCTTTTCTCTCCTTTCTTGTTTCTCTTAGACAAAATATATATTACCTTCATTTCCAGCAGCCTTTTGTCCAGCAAACCGATAGCGTTTTCCAATTCCTGCTGGCTAGGATTGGACGGCACGGTCGAAGCTCCGAATTCACCCATTTCAAATGGATCTTTAAAGTCGCTCTTCATGTTCAATGTCGGCGCAGGATTAAAAGGAATGCTACCAAACAAATCTTCTTTGAGTCCGTTTTGACGTCTGGAATCTTTCGTCTTTGGTGGTGGAGCCACTAAAACAAAGATATATCAAATTTATCAACGTAATGTAAAAGAAAATATATATTAATTTTCATAAAACGGATATTTACACAGAGGTGGAGAGCTAGTCGTGCCGTTGGATTGAGAAAAGAAGTTCGATCCCGAAGACAACTGACCGTTAAAAAGAGGATTGTTGTTAGATTGATGATTGGCAAGGCCGTTGGCTGCAGTTTCGTAAGCCCTTGGGTTGAAATCATCTTCGTCAAACTCGTCCATCAAGAGTCCCTCTAATTTCGTGCCAACCGACGGTGCCGGCGACGGCTCGTTCCTGCATGTAGAAAGAGAAAAGAATGTAAAATCACTCGAGACATAAACAAATGATGACAAAACTCCTAGTTAACTATACCCCATAAAATCGTCGTCGAAAGTCTTTTCAAAACTCCTTGGCGGAACCGGTGGCGGTTGCTGCGGTCCATTGGACGTATTCCCATTAGTGTCGCTGCCTGTGTTCACTAATGTTTTGCTCGTCGTGCCATTGACTTGCGACGAGTCCGTCGAAGCTCCAAGTACGTGAAGAATATCGGGAAGATTATGTTGCGAGAGATACGTTGATACATCCGCCTGAACAAAATTGTCAAATAAATTATATTTGGTATATTTTATATTAAAATAATGTTTTTTTATGGAACTTGTTTTAGTTTTATTTTTTTCTACCAACCGAGCCTTTAATAGCCGCAATATCTTGCAGCCGTTGCCGATAAACGTTGTTCTCGTGTTCCAATCGTTTTATCTTCTGCTGCAACACCATGCAGCGTCGTTGCGCTTCCAGATCCTTACCAGAAGTTTCCAAAAATCTCCTGTAAGCCAGATCGAATGCCTGACCGATAGTAAGCGTAATCTCCTCGGCTAGTTTATCGCTGACGAATACAAAACATGTGTGTGTCTCCGCATCTTCCTCCTTCGCAATGAAGCTGAAGAACTTTTTCTCTCCCTTGTCGTCGGCGCAATAGGAGATTCTATGCAGCGGATATTGATGCATAATTCGCTGCAAAAGTAACCTTCGGTTTAATCATGGCAAAATAAAAAATATAAATAGAAAATTATATTTTTACACTTCGATGAATTGCACTAACCTTAGGAGTTAATTTTTTTGGTTCCTGTATCGCCACGCCATCGATGCTTATAGTAAGCTCGACTTTCGGAGTTTTCGTGCCCTCGCTTTTCTTAAGTTGTTGATTGAATTTCAGTTTACAGATCGCTTCCTTAACAACATCGATGCCTTTGGGTTGATCGACCTCTATACTGCCCAAATACTAAAATAAAATGTCAAATTATAAAAAAGTGATAAGATTTTATACGAGTATCTTTTTCCGGATGCGCAATTTATTAGTAGAGATGTAGGTGTCGCAAAAATAGAAACCGCGAGAGTGAGAGAGAGAGAGAAAAAGAGACAGCGTGAGAAAACGGTCGCGATGCTTCCTAGAAAAAATGCATATTCACAATATGACGCGATGCATGTACTTTTTTATTGAGTTTTTTTGTCATCACATTCCTTCGCAACTTGCATATTTTTGTGTTATATAATCATCGTAAATCTTTCGCATACATCTGCAAAGCAACAGCGCACACACATCTCTTGTCAAGATGATATTTTTGCGAGAAAAATGTGAGAGATAAGTTTAACATGCAAGTCAATACAAATATATTTAAACATTTACGCAACCGTTTACGCCGTATATTCCTTTTAATCAAAAGAAATATTTCTTCACTTCGATCTAATACGAGCAACGCGATAAATGTAATACTTTCAGCTTGCATGACATATCGCTTCGCAACGATGTGTTACTGCGTAATTTTTTATGATGACAAAATACTTTTATAATCAACCAAATATATATTTTCTTAGATGATGGAACTGGCGTGTCTTTAACTGGCACATCAAATATAAAGTTTTTTCTTCCCGTTTCATAAACATTTTTAAGATCAAAATTATAAAAAATAAAATTAAATTTCTTAAAAATCTTATAATTCTGTAAAAACTTATTTTTATAACTTCATTCTCAAGTTAGACTTAGTTTTTTTGTTGTTAATTAGAAAAATAATACTTTTGCGCCATTAAAAAGAAAAAAACTTCTTTTTCGGCCGAATATCCCTTTTGAACGAACAAGAGTTGAATTGCGGAAATTCACTTTGGTAAAAAAAAAAGCAATCCGGATGTAATTCCGCTATTTCGTGTTTAGCGATGACGACACACGTCGTTTCGCCCGTGAGATAGTGAAATCCGGCCGCTCGTGAAGTTTCGAAGTTCAACGAACTCGACGCGCGACGCGACGGTTAAAACTCTCAAACGATCCGAACAATTCATCCGTGATATTCGTATTCACTGAGGGAAACTTGCATACTTTGCCGCTAACAATTCGAAACGAAAGGTGGTCACGGACGTACAGTTGCGAATTGCGCAACTCTTTTTTGAATGACACAAAATGAATAAACGAATCTAGGAGCGTTTAACGTGTATTGTCACCGATATTCTATTCTTTTTCATTTTCTTGCAGATTTGCAAAAAGTCGAACAGTTTGACAAGCGACATTCACAAATTTGTAAAACAGAAATCTATTTTATTTCACGAATCAGCAAAACTATGATGATTTATTCAAGGAATAAAAAAAGAGTTGAATTACGTTTTATTTTTTCAGCTAAATGCTTCTGTTTTTTTATTGTGTATGTCTTTCCGTCATTTATTACACTCAACAACAATTTTCTCAATTTTTCTCACGTAATAGACACATAGAAATTTACGTGTCTTGTGTTTCTTTTCAATGAAGTAATCGGCTTAGCTTAATTGCATTAGCAGTGAAAGATAATTGGGCATGTACGCACAAATTCCATGAACTCGTAATGAACATCACGTTCTGATTCGATTAAACTATCAGATATAAAATACAAGCAGCAGATGAAAGATCACGAGGATCTGCGACACGTGTCAAGACAATCTCGACCTTTTATTTCTTTCTTTTTCGTTCTGTAAATGTTTATATATATATCGGCTCACAAATTTTATCATTTTCTTCACGTATTTAAAATTTTGTTGCGTATTTTAATATTTAAAAGTTGGAATAATAAGTAATTTATTAATAAATAAATATAAAATTAAAATTCACAAAACATTCAATAAGAAATTCGCATTACTCTGACATAAAAATGACAAAATTGTGATAGAAATTGTAGAGACACGCAATCGTACACAGTACCTTGACTAGGTAGGCGATGTGACCTTTTTGGAGCGCGTCCGGTGGGTGTATCCAGTTCCTATTCGTTCCTACAAACAGGAGAGGTGCGATTTCAATATTAGCGGCCAGGCCATATTTGTTAGAGTCAATTGCACGTAAATGTAGCAAAACAAAGTTACTAACCTCCGTTTTTGCCCGGCTGATTTTTATTATTTGCCGAATTCTGCGCCCATTTCAGCAATGTCGAGTTCCTCATGTTGTGTGTACGTCGGATTCTAATTAAAATCGACTCTTAGATCCCTGCAACATAAATGTACAATCGATCAGGAATCGGCAATCAATCTTCCAGTAAAAATATCGCAAAAAAATTAAATTAAATAGCTCGCAGTTTTTCCTTTCTCTCGATTTTAGAGAAAACGGAATCACCGATGATTTGGACGCTATCCAAGTTGCCATTCTCTTTCTATATTTCTACAATCACGCTGAGCCTCTCTCGCTTTTATCTGTTTCGAAAATCACTTTCCACATCGGCGCATTAAACTTCTCGCGACGCATTAACCGGCTATCACGCGTGCACGCGCAACACGCGCGTGCTAACGGGCTCAGCGTGCGACCAAAGAGCATTCTCGCTATGTTGTGGAAACGGGAGGAGAATTGCGTAAAATCACATCGCATCATTTGCTGCGTAGAAGCTAATTTATGAATTATGCAGAAACTGGATATAATCATTTAGATATCAGTAATTTATAACATACAGTAATCTAAATATACGCATACTACGATCACATTAAAATTTTAAATATAGCAGAGAAATAATATAGCAAAGAAAAATGTAACACAAATTATAATTATGCCCAATCAAGTTGTAGAAAAATACTTCTTCAATTTTCTAATTAGACATTTTTTTCAATCTTCACATTTAAAAAATTTTCCCAAATCTCGATAAAATTTTTTGTCTTTTTCTACATAGAAGAAAATTCCTTGAGAATATAAGGTCTCGGTAAATAAGCTTTTCCAAGCTTGTTATTGTTTTATATATTGCAATATATATAAAAATTAATTACAACGCTACAAATTACAGCTTTGACTGATTAACGCGGCCCTGAATTCTATCCTCCTTTTTGTTAGTAAACGATTGCAATCGCGAAATCTTTGTTCGACATTTCCATCTTACTTTTCTCTGCCGCACTCTCTACCTAGAAAGAAATCCAGTTCTCTATCGTTTTTATATATGAAAAACGCGATAAAACTAAATCTTTTGACGTAATAATTTATGACGTAATAATTTATTACACATGTGTGTGTGTGCGCACACACGCGCGCACGCGCACAAAATAAAAGCAGGTCAATTATATGCGTGCGTTAGCACAAATACATGTCTCGAGTTAGATATAAGTTTTCTTTTACGCTCGGTGTTGCTAATATTCTCCAATTTCATGCAGATATTTTTCTTGGTTACGAGATAAAAAAAAAGAGAAAAGTTAAAAAAATAATTTAAAATTAAATACAGCGTTTTATAAAGCTCATTGTTTCTCACGAAAGAAGCCTCCAGTTGTGTAAAAAAAAAAAGCGCGGACAATTGTTCGCGGTATACCAGTGGTCAGCCTTGAAGATGAAGGCTGAAATCCTTTCGCGTTTCATCATCTCGGCATGACAGTACTTGTATCTTTGAGACATTAAGCGTCTAATTGGATCATATAGGCAGATACAGTCGTTAGATAGACTGTGATCGGTATGCTGCATACCGATCACAGCCTATTGCACTGCACGTCTCGTTGTATGCATATGTATAATCTCTCTTTCTCTTTTTCTCTCTCTTTCTCTCTAAACATTCCCGTTTATATTTATTCCACAACTCACGCATTATAGAATATCTACATCATTCTACTTTTGAATATGATTGACAAAGACGCATCAGAGAAAGAGAGAAAGAGAAAGAGAGAGACTTATATGATATCTAAGAAATAACTAAAAATAAATAACTAAATTACCCTTAAATAAATTCTCTTCAATTGAAAAAAGACAAAAAGTTATTCTGATTATAATTCAACCGGGAATAGAGCGAATTCTATTCATTCTAACTCATTAAATAAAATTTGTTTACTCAAGCTAATTGCACGTCAACATGAGGAATTCTAAATTTAACTTCAGCAATTACACGCGCAAGAAGATACGCAAGGTAAAATATTTGAGTCTCTTTTTGCGCGCAGTCGCTAATTCACTCGCGACGTTACAATGCGCAGGTGTGTTATCGCGTGTTTCTGCGTTAAAAAAATAGGGAAATGCAATATCTCGTGAGAACGTTTCCATGTGAAGTTCCGATGCCGTATAATACTGTAGCTCGAAAAGCAGCATTTTTCCATATGAACACACGAGAACAAGACGATATGATGTACGCGGGTAATTCGGCAATAAATGCGAATGAATCACAGACGAGTGAGTAACGGAGACTAGAATTTTTCCGTTTGGTACGTGCGAGCTTAAGAGTTTGCCGAGAGGTTCTTAGACGCGTCTGTGTGAGCGCGACTACTTTGAAACAATCAAGTTAATAAAACATACTGGAATTTAACTTCTTTTTTTTATGATGTTTGCGTTAAAATGTCTGTTGACTCTACACTCTGAACTTAACAAATGTTATATAATAATAGAACGAGGAGAACACAGGAATACGTTTGTGTGAGCAGATGGAATCGGTATCCGCACACATTAAAGATGATCAATTTTTAGATCGATGACGAGTATTGATCGTTCTGAAAGGTGTTCGGCGAGAGAGAGAGAGAGAGAGAGAGAGAGAGAGAGAGAGAGAGAGAGAGAGAAAGATACATAGATAGACTGCTTTATTTATAACGCGCTCTAGGATAATCCCCTCAAGCGCACAGAAAGAGAGAGAGAAAGAGAGAGAAACACGTGTCTGAGAAGAGGGACGCTGGCGCGTCTTTGCGATTAAATTGGGAAATGGACGCAATCGACGGTCGTGCAATCGCTTTTATGCGCGCACTAAAAACTTGCGGGTCCACGGCCATTTGAGAGGCGTTTAAGCGCTGAAAGGTGGAGATTCGGATTTAATGCACGACTTCCTATTCCTCCCACGTAGGCGCAAAGAGGTCGAGCGCGCCGAAGCCGCGTGTGTTGTGTCGGCCACGCCGTGCGAACGGATCACGTTCGTGGATCTGTGCCGTTCTCTTTCTCCATCGTGGCGCGATACATATGTCAAACTGTTCGCCCTCGTTCCTTCTTTTTTCCCGTGGTAAGCGCGTCGCGCGATAGACAATAACGATTATGAAACGAATTATAAATAAGTATATTAATTAAAACACATTTCAAGTAATCAGTAATCACGTAGAAAGTTCTTTTTATTCTTGATAATTAAACACATTCATTACACACGTTAACTTTTGCGTTAACTCAAGAATTTATATTTAGCAAAACAGACACATGTATATGTATAATATAATACATATATGCGTATGTATATATTATACCTAATTAACGATCGCAAAACTATTCATCAGAACCAACCGTGCTTATGTCATTTTAATTACACGACAGATAAGTGCACGCGTACACAAATTCTGTACATATCGATAACTTTTTTTTTTTTTTTTTTTTTAGGAAGGGGGGGTGTCTGAGTTTTCCATTTTACGTGCAGACAGGAAGATTCCTCGTGAGAATCGTGAAAGTTGCGCGTTATTATTTGTCGAGAGCTTTCATAACGAAGATAAGATGCACCGTTAAGAATTCAAGCATATGGCGACGGGAAAAGTTGCCTTACAATTTATTACGCGAAAGCGAACTCGGGCTCGCAGGTTTATTAAATACACAAGTCCCGGTATGTTGTGACGCGCATGTTATTCACGTTTGTTGCGTATGTTGTTGGTTGGTTTTGCCTGATGTGCGGCTGTGTCCAATGAGACTCGGCGCGTTCTAGAGAGGCTATCGAAGAAAGTAGAACCTGGCGCGGTCATGCACGACCGCATAGTCTATAGGCGATAGGTGACTATCTTTGCGCGAAGATTGCGCACGAAAGAAGACACCACGTCCGCATCCGCCTGGATTATCCGCAGATAAAAAAGATGGAAAGTATTATCCATGAACGTATTATCCATTTTTGCAAGCCAAGCTATATAGTCGTGCTTCTCAATTAATCGACGAACGATCAGTCGGGATTTCCTCAACACGTAATTAACTATTAATAGCCGAGCGATCGCACTGCAGACAAATAGATATAAAGCGAGCGGTTTTTTCTTTCATTACCGATTGAACGCGAATAAACTCTTTATTGCTGTTACACAAAGAAAAAAATTTCCGAAAGTTTTCCCGTTCGGAACGTCGTGTCTGGACATAAATGAAAGGATCCTCTATTCGACGCCACTCGTCGGAAACACAAAGACAAATCGTGGCCGCACAAAAGAGAGAAGAAGTTACTTTATCACATGAAGATGGTTGAGTTCATATGATTGAAAAATTGACATTTTGACAGTGTGAATCTGATTATGTTGTTCAACGCTATGTACGTTGTTACGCGAAGGAATCGAATGATGTAGGAATCCTCTTCACAAAGATAGATTCGCTCTTTCACGTGAATTTATTATACTGATATACTTGTCGATCAGAAGAACTGGCTTACTTCTCTGTCTGCATCACAGAGAGGAGGATCGTTTCATAACGATCTATTTATGCTAGAGATGTTTTTATTGCACTTGTCGGTCACGTGAATATTTGATTATTTATCTGATTATTTATGCGGATCGACAGTGAAACATTCGTTTATTGGGACATTATCGCGCGATGTTCCCGGAGACATACAGACAACAACGATAATTGTTCGAGATAATCTATTCAGTGTTCGATCAGAAGGATATGCTGCAGAAAAAACGCAGGTATGCTAATAAACTGTGAGCGTTATTAGCATGCATTGGCGTGCGAAGTTGCACGTGGCGTTGCGAGACACGCTGAATTCAAGGATACATAATATATGATGATGCTGCGTTTGATACTTAACGTGTGAAAAAAACCATGATGAACGATGAGGCGGGAATAGAATGCTGTGTAACCAAATCACGGCAATCTGAAAAGGTATATAGATAGAACTCTTTTGATATTTGTATTACTCCTCACTATCTTCTTCTAAACAACAATTAATAGAGTTAATACGCGTGTGTGAAATTTTTGTACATACGTGAAATCTATCAAGATAATTGCGTATAAATGTTTGTTCCAAGAAAAAAGAATGATTTTAAACGCAACTTGACACTTGTCAAAATACGGTAAGAATATTTTGTCAACCGACTGTTTCTTTTTTTTTTTACTTAAAATGTATTTTGATACAAAATACATATATTAAATACATATATTACAGCGCATATTAAATCTGCCGGATCTAGTCACAATCTACTAAATTCACAGATCAACTCTCGGATCTTCAAAACTTGCGACCGCACTTTTTTCCCTGTTTCTTTTTATAATACTAATTAATAAGAAAAGATTAAGAATGCACGGATCCGGTTCAAGAAACAAGAATGAAGATTAATGTAAAACAACAATCTCTCTTAATATAATTTTCGTTACAGGATTAACACGAGCGATTTCGAAGATCAGAGAAATATTAGACTTCTACATCAAAGTAATGATAATTAAAGAGTTACAACACATAGGCGATGTGAGTGTGTTCCGTCAATATACTTGGTGACGTTATTTAAATCACCGGTCTATTTGCAAATCATTAAAATGTACCGCGAGCAATCGCGTCATGAATAATCATACATCGTTTTTTTAGAAGTATGCGCCAACTCCTCCAAATGTCAACAACTTTCGCTGTCACTTTTGTCTGTCACAATGAAAGCTTTCGCCGAACTTTCATACATATCTTTATCGCGTCACTAACTTAACTCTTTCTTGTACGAACTGATTTGGCAAAACGCGGGTCAAAGTGGAGCGAAACGAGCCAAAACGACATTCTCTCTTTTTTTTTTTTTTTTTTTTTTTTTTTTTTTTTTTTTCCTGTATAATCGGCACTACGAGTCTAACTCGTTCTTATACGGGAAGGGATTAACAATTGATTTATTTTTATAAAATTTATATGTAAAAATATTTTTAAAAAGCAATAAAACTGTTGCGAAACAAAAATCTTAAGATATTAAAAAAACACAATTAAATAATCAAACGTCACCAAACCTTTCTTAAAAACACATTATATAGGAAAAAATGAGAAAGAATAAAACTATTATAAGACATAATGATTCTGATTAGTCTTGTTATCAAACATATGTTGTCACCAATTATCTGTTCACTAAGTGAACCGGTTTTTTTCTTTCCTCGTAAAAGTTAATGACACACTGTTACTCGCCTAATTGTTTCATCGAACATTGCATTGTATATCATTGCGTGTATATTCCGAAAGAAAAAATATAACAACAGATGTTCGCGCGGGCGTCTTTACAAACGGGAAACGCGCGCGCGCGCGCTTTCATAGAATTTGCAATTGCCTGACGACACTGGCACCATTAAAGACAGCCATTAAGTGCACAGGCGTGTTACGGACCGTATAGGAATCGTCTACAACATGCATCTAAACCCCGGTTATGCATACGCTGAAGCAGCGGATTGCGTAACATTCAAGGTGAAACTCCCCTACCATCAACGAGACAATCACGTTTCACTGCTGCTGCTGCTGCTGCTGCTGTTGCTGCAGCTGGCCACCCATTGGCGGGTGTCGGTGGTCAATTAGTATCGCTGTTAATTCAATCTCTGCCTCGCCTACGGTAGATCCGGTCGGCTGATGGATTGATGGAAGCACTCATCTGAAGCGCTCCCTGTACCGAGTGCATCAAAATATATATTCTCTCTCGACTATTACATGTTGACGTAAAGATCAATTTAATCTCAACAAACATTTTACAAGTATTTTTCTCGCTTGTTTCTTCCAACATCGTGCAAATTATTATGAAAGTGAAATTCAATGCGTATTAAGTATGTATGTGTTAACGTCTGGCAAAACTTAGTAGGTAGAGTAACATTGACGCAATGCATTTGTTAAAGAAACAATGATGTTTTTTGCACTTTAGAAAACTACGGCAAAATACAATAATTAGAACGTGTACCTAAAGTTGCATAAAGAAGATCAATTTCTCAAAACGAAAAAAAGCCGAGCGAATGAGAAAGAAAGTGTTCAAGATTATAATTAGAAATAACACGCGGAGACTTTCATTCGGCGAATCTCGCGAGGCACGAATCGCCGGCCATTTGAGGAGCACAAAAAGATCTTTATTCGATAGCGCGCGTGAGTGAAAATTCGATTTGCATAGAAAGGATGACGTTGGAAAAGCGCGCATCGGATCCGCGCCGAGATTTCTTTGCCGCGAGTCATTAACCGGAGATCTGTATATGTGCCAGACTTTAATCACCGCCAAATGATTATGCGATATATATCTATAACGCACAAGGAGGCGAATTATTTTTCCGGCGGATGCGGTCAATTAGAAAATGCCCGCTCGCACTTTCTCCCGAGTTCCTGCGACGCCTTCGGCGTGCTGTGCTGTGATGAAAAAAAATCTTGTGGGTCGTGACCCACATGATCAGCCATCGCGACATAACTTTAACCTTCTCGCGAGGAATACTCGCTCGAAACAAATCGCACAAACGCGAAAACGTTATTTGTTTAACGGTTTTGCGTCACTTTTGTCTACATATTTGTTTTTTTTAGATTAGCTGCTAAAAAATTAAAATTTTTCTCAAATTTTATACTGAATAAAAATGCGTTCGAGATCTTATTTTTGCTCGGCCAATTAATATTACAATATCTTTGTTAAAAACAATTTCTTGCGTTTTGACACGCAACAATCTCTCGTACTTTTCGCTCTACATCTGCGCATAAATATTAACCGCGGCGCGCAAGTGCTCAAGTAACAAGAAAAGAAACGTCTGATATATTCCTATATATACATATATGTGTACATATCAAACATGAAATATGCTATTGTACGTGTCATATGCGCAGGATGTTCCGATGGAAAATTCTCCGCTTCCGGATAATTATTCGCCGTGTCAGGTGAGTAATAGAAAAGCGCACATATAGATCGATTCAAGTGGCAGAAAGAGAAGTGGCTTTTGTTCTGAAACATACTTTTCTTTTTTCTCAAGGAAACGTCAGCGTATTTGCCTCCGTGTGTAATGTAAGTGCAAATCATGATCTTCTCACTCGATTTTATGTAACAATATACGTGTATTAACAAATGAATTTAAAACCGCCTTATACAACTGATACAACTTGATTTAGATGTAAATGCAATTTGAAAATTTAATTTATAATTTTAATAATTTAATTTATAATTGTAATTGTATCTTGTTTTCATAAAATATATATATAACATTGCAAATAAACATAAGTATTGACAATTTTGAGAAAAATACGTTTAGAGTAATTAAAATCCAGAAACTATGTGTGTGGATAAGTGCATTTAGAAAAATTCTTTCGTTCAAGACACGTTTTCGATATCTCTCTTTTATCTGGGTTTTTGTTTTTTTATATCAATGGGAAGATAAAACGCGCGATAGAATTTTTGAAAAAAGTCACGGCGTAACTTCGCGCTCTATCGTTTCGAACGTGACTCGTCAGCCGTTTCGCTTCTATATTGATCAACCTCTCGATCTCGCAGATTTTCGTAATGAGGTTTTCCGAAATAACTTGCGGACTTCTCCGGACATTTAACGGTGCCTGGTGGCGCTAATATTTTTTTTTTTGCATCTGGTTTAATCGCAAAACTGGAAGGCGAACCGATAACCTTTGTTCGGAACTCTTGTTGTTACACTGTGTTGTTCTCAGAAACGACGCGTCGTTTCAAAAAGTCAGATTAACATGCGACAAGATTGTACAGCGAGAGATTGCAGTCTCAATTCAAAACTATTATACATTGCATATTCCTTAACAATCTGATAAATAATAAACAAAAAAGAGAGGCTCGCTTGTCAGTTGTTATCTTTGTGGAAACGCGTGATTACACATATCGCCGCGATATATGATGCATACGGGACTGTATTTTTGAACTAAGTAAACAAAAATAAATGTATGCGTATTGAACGGAAGATATGTTAAAATCAACGGAATAAAACTCATTTGCGATGGTAACGAACGAGTTAAAGGTTACATTACGAACGATTTGATATCGTCATATATTGTCTCGGACGATTTCCTTTCGTGCGTGAATGCAAATGTGTTTCGACACACTCGATATATTTTGACGCGCGAGTCGCGACCGACTATTATTTTTGACACACGCTGTAGCGCATCGTCGAGGTACCTTCCTCGGTGCTCCTCTCGAAGGCAACCTACGGCGGACGAGACAACTTTGCAAAAAGCGATACTGTTATTTCTGAGATTCCTGCGAGAAGATTCTCGGTAGCTCGCTATTAACTATTTAATGCATTCGAGAGCAAACGAGGGTGAGATGCGCGCATAGTCGTTATCTTTTATCCGGGTGAGCCTGCTGTTTAACGTCTCTGCGGTCGATTAATTGTCGCTGGATTTACTGTCGACTCTGCACGTCATTATCAGGAGTTGGGCGGTTACGCGCGCAATTATGATAAATTTATATCGTCGCACAAATCGGTCTACTTTATAGAGTGAATGAAATTAATGGCACGGATAACGCGCGCGGGAAAGAAGCGTTACAAAGCGTGCGTGTCAAAGTCACTTTGTGCAGATATTAATTCGTCGCATCTGTCAATAAAGTCTTTGACGTGAAAATGTACCATGTCTCAAGACGCACACACTCTCACTTTATTTTTCAAGTGCATTTGAAAATAAATGGACTTCAAAAGTTTTAGATCAAGAAGTTTGAGAGACCAAGATCGAACTCGGGAGAGAAGTGAAGATGAGGTAGAACATTCGACCGACACGCAAGAAAGTAATCAGACGAAAACGTGGCGGCAACGCTGGTCTCGGGAAAAGTAGAGCGTTCACTCGTAATTCGAAGATTTCACTGAAAAGCCTCTCCCTCTGCGCGCGGGCGAAGTTATATGATTTCATTCCTTCGCGAGATCTCTCGCTCGGCGACATAAGAAAGTGATTATTCTATTCGCGTCTGAGAGCCGATTGCGTTTTCACTCGCGCGCAAAGAACGGACTTTAAGATAAAGTCCGTTTCGTTTCGCGTTTTAATCGCAGGTTTTTCCGGTCGCGATTTTGCAAGTGCAACGAGCAATTAAACGCTAATTATTGAGAACTTTATCGATGTGAAGAAATTAACCTAGCTACGTCCGTTATCTCGAGATCGCGGAGACGAAGGGATACTACCCAGATATATCCATATATACAATATGGCTTTCGAAGTGCGATGGAAACGACGCGTCCGCAATTAAAACTAATCGAAAAGATTTCGCACGTGCGAATGACGTGCATCCGACTATCTCGCGTTGTGTCGCGAACAAGCCAGATGTCGGAGCCAACTCCAGTTGGCGTAATGACGGCGTGTTGTTGAAAACAATAACCTTTCAACGATTATTTTCACGGATTTGTGTGTACAATTGTCAATATCTATTCAGATTACATAAAAAGAATACGACGCTTGTAATAATACAATATACATATTGTCATCTGTGTATATATGAGCATACATATGTTTAATTTATGTTTCATTTCTATAAAGTGTGCAGCTTTTTATAAGAAAACTAACAAAATTGTACAAGTAATCACATTTAAATTCCTATTACACATTTTTATTGTCTAAAAACCACTCGATATGTTGATTCTCTATATAATAAATAGTTAAAATGTGAAAAAAGAATGTATCTTTTCAAATCACTCACCTATTATTTTTTCTACTTTTTGCGAACGCGAGTCACTGATTATTTACATTCACGTTGTGCGGGATACATTCCCAGATTCCGCGCGCTTTCGATACGATCGAACAAGTAGAAACGACTCCGTAGGTGTGGAACGTAACCGACATAACCCGACCGACGGCTCGCAGCGGACTGAAACGCGCATGTTGCGCTGCTGAACGGACGCAAGAGACGAACCGGACGATCTCCTCTCCGCGTCCAACTCGGCGGTCGTGGGAGTCGAATCGCTCATTTCTAGGTAGATTATTCGGTGAAACGACAGCGGGTGACTACGCTACACCAAGGTGGTGGTACCAGCCACGATTGTGTTCTCGTCCCGTCCTCATCATCATTCCACCTTATCTCACAACCGCTCAGTTATCTGCCTCAAAAAGAACGAATTGTACCAGACGTTGACTCTCGTGCGGTTTGTTGGAATAAAAAAAAACCTCTCGTGCCACAACCTCGCACACCGAGAATGACATCTTTGACTTCAATGAGAGTAATGAGGAAACGACGATAGAAAAAACTGACTGCGTATATAACGCTAAAAAGGAAAAGAGAGAGCAGAAAACGCAACGAGCTATAGAAATGTGTATTGCTGGAGTATTTAGAAACTTAAAAGAAGAAGAGAAGAAAAAGAGAAGAACAGTCGCACGCGCGGCCAAAGTTGTCGCGCCGGGTCTTTGCAGAATGGAAGTAGCGAGTCGTTGATGGTAGATGATCCAATAGAATGAGAAGGGATAGGATGGCGGTACCAGCCACGGTCGAGACTGCCGAGCTTGTCCGTCCTCCATCGCGAGCTGCAGCAGGTTGTTAGAGACACGAAGTGGAGACGCTGCGCGGAACAAAGAGGGAGCGTGCGTATCTTACGACGAAAGAGATTCATCGTCCCTTCGCGCTAAATAGATAAGAGGATAACCGACACTGCGATAGAGAGAGAGAGAGAGAGAGAGAGAGAAAGAGAGAGAGAGAAATCGTCTCGAAACAATCGGACGATTTCATTTTCTATTCATAGTCTCGCCGACAAATATTCGTCCGGCGAAGTCGTGGACTGAAATCATCGTCGGCGTCGTCGATCTCGATCAATTCAATTCTGCGCTTGCAGATATAGGAGAATGAACCTTGTACTTTGTGCCAATTGTCGTGAGTAAACATAGAATCGATTTTCTTTCTCTCTCTCTCTCTCTCTCTCTCTCTCTCTCTCTCTCCCTCTCTCTCTCTCTCTCCCTCTCCGAAAAAGAAGATTGGAAAACCGCGAACAAAAGTCAGCGTATAGTCTCTCCTGCCACAAAAACAGAATAATATTTTTATTAGCACCGCGGTCGATTCGCCGAACGCTACGGAATATGTTTGACGGGATTTCCGTGTGTGGCGCAACAAAACGCGATAATTTCAAACAAAACATCGAGTTATGGTGTTTGTGTCAAATCGGCAACGCTATATTAAACGCAAACAGGTTTTACTGTGTGATTCAGCATCTAGGCAGAGAACCGGTTTTTTTCCGTATTCGTTGTGTTTCCCCTGCCACTCATCGCATCTCGTTCATTATACAATCAAACGCCGAAATGTTGCACAATTTTTGTTTTCATTTCTCCTTTCTGTTCAGTATAGATCTCGAGAATTGCGAGATTCATCTCGCACGAAATCTTTCAATTTCTCACAATCTCTTCAGATTACACCAATTTTCATATGTCTCGTCGATCTTTTTGGAACTTTCTCGGGTTCCGGTTTCACCGTTACCTCGGACAATACTCAATTGCTACTAGAAGAAGCGGTCTCGGACGGTAGCCGCGCGCGAAAGTAGGGAAAGTATCTCTCTTACGTTGCGATTTGCTTGCATGTCCGACATACATACCGTGGAATAAAAAAAACTCTGAGTATTATTATGTCGCTTGTATACGTAGGTATATAAGCGTGCGCTCGCGATCACACAATTGTTCGCGAACAACGGGAGGAGCATATTGCGCTCTCTCGAGAATCATATATCTGGAAAAATGTGTGAGCGCGGAAGTTATCGCGTATTGGCCGTAAATCGATTTTTCATTCGGAATCGTGATACTTTTTCGCGTATATTTTCGCAAATATGGCTATTTTTCACGCTTGGAGATCGCTCGGCATTGTACGCGCTACGCGCGATTGGCATGATAACGGGACAACGATTTTATATGTGCGTTTTACAAATGCGCGCACGTTCCGTCGTGTGTGTGTGCGCGCGCGCACCATTCACGTTACATAATAACGGCCCGAGTACTTATCATAAAAATGAATACGCGCCGCTGTCATGCTCTCTATTACGTGAGAAATAATTGCCAGCGTTGTAATTCGAGTGGAATTCCGCGATTGGTCGAAGCGAATCTCGTTGTCGCGATATGCCCTCGGCAAATCGAGCGTATGTGGACTCGATTTTTTGTCTGGAAAACATGTAACGCATATACGTACGCCCACTTGATAAAGAGTGTCGAGAGCGGAAAAAAACGTGACTGAAATTCGTCGTAATAGGAAACACGAGAAGCGTAGATTGCGTATCGCTACTGTCTCTTGTCTGCTCGCGCGTATTGCTGTCGTTTTTCTCTCTGCAACTTCTTTCCGCCGATTTGCACTTTCATTTTTCGTAATGACGTTCGCGCAAAACGTCGCGGATCGCGCGATACAGGCGTGAAATCGTAATCTCCAGCCGCGTAATCGTCGCGAATTCACCTCTACCGTGTAAATGCAATCCTCTCGTGAAGAATAAATCGGAGAATACATTCCTATTAGTAAAATTCTCCAGAGAGCAGATATCCGAGAGAGAGAGAAAAAGAATACACGCGCGATGTAATTATAAATTAGACCAATAGAAGAGAGTTCGACTTTGCCAAATTATTCGTGTTGCACATAATCGAAAAAAATCGTTCCTCGATTGTACTAACACGGTGTAATAAACTGTTATGATATAAACGATATTATGATGTTACGTAACATAAGATCGCGGTAAGATAATAGTACGACGCGATCAACGAAATTACGCATACGAACGATTTTTCTTATTCATTCAAATATTATGGCAATTTGCAAGAATTAACAAGAGAACAGGATCTTTATAAAAAACCCTCGTTCTCTTCAAATTTGTCCGCTATATATACTTATCGAGGAAATTCCCAGACAATTAAAAAATTTTAATAATTCAAAACTCTCTGTTGGCAAGATTTAAAGCAAAAATGTTTTTTTGCATTGCTAAAAACTAACGTCGAATACGGTTACGGAAGTGGTGAGCAGAAAGAAGACGATGGAATGAAATTAATGGATTCGTATAATTTCCACGTCGACAATGCACGAAGGTTATCAAGGAAAGAGAGAGAGAGAGAGAGAAAGAGAGAGAGAAGTGAGCGTTTCTCCCTGATAAGTTTTCCGACTCCGATCCTCACTATTAGTGTACAATCTTGAAAATTGTTCTGATAAGTCAGTTTTCCTATTCTAGTTTTATTTGACAGTAACTGTTTAGTAAGATAGTTTTGTGTTTATTAATAAATAGCATTGTCAAACCAGTGTTTCTTAATCAAATTTCAAGCAACACCTAATTTAAATTAAACAGAAGAAATGAACACGCTGGTTAGTTTTTGTCTAGGAAACCTGATAAATTCTGGTCAGTTTTCTAATCAAAAAGTGATTAGAAACTAGCCAGGAAAACTGGCCAATTACTGGTTTAATTTCTACTAGAGTAGAGATGAAAAAATTACATGTAGACGTATAACGCTTCGCTATCGGAGCAAATCAAAAACTCGACCGCGAAGTATCTGGATTCAAGCGAGTACAGCGACAAGAGTATATAAAATTATCGTGGAATGCAGTTCACGTGCATGCAGACAAGCCTCGCAAGGCGACGCCGCAAATGTGCGTACAACACGCATCCTCCGTGTTGTGTGGAAGGCGTCTGCAAGCACAAATCCAATCCCATCTTGATGTATAAAATAGCTGCGAAGATCTCGATCACAATGTATCAATTATAACTATTTCCTACTCGACATTTTTGTTACCTCGTATTTTAAGTTTCAGTTCATTTTTCGCTCTTAATGCATATTTTAAATCATTGGCAGCGTCTGTATTTCTATTAGTTGTAATTAGTCTATAAGAGCTGTTAATAATTTGAAACAATTTGTTAGTCCCATTAGTTCTCAGGAGCGCACATCTTTGTACTTTTGCGTTTGCTTTTATAGTAACCAATCTTAAAATATATTCTACGATTACAATATAAAACATTACGATTGTCGATCTTTATGTCAAGTAGCGTTATAGACGTTTTTGTAATGCCTATATACAGTATATAAAATGCGCTTGTGTCTGTCACTTGATACATCCGGTATCGAATTTCCATAGAATTCGCGAAAATAAGCCGCGGTGACACAACTGCTCGATTTAACATTCAGACGCGGTCATTCCACCACTAGATTGATTTATAAGTAACAGAGCGAGTTAATAATTCACCAATTGTTTTATCGATCAAAATCTATTGTTCGGCGCGTGAGACGAGACCACGACCATAAATCACACCTTGTTCTAACCGCGTGATTCGCAAACTATCAGTTTCCAATTATTTAAATCGTAACTCAAGGGTGCAATGACGTTATTGCAATGAATTTGAAATTATACATATTAAAATATTTTATATGTTCAATTAAATAAAATTAAGTTATATATATGTACATCTTTGATAAAAAAAAAATATAAAATTACGTAAAACCTTTATTTTTCTTCAAAAATTTTTCTCACGCGTTAAATAATTGAATATGACCTACATCACATAGTTCTAATAAATTGAATTGTTCTTTTTCGACCGTGGTCTTGATCGTCCGACGAGCTTTTCACCCGCGTTTTTATACGGCTAGCTTTATCGTTTCATTTTCCTACAATGAAGGAAGGTCGACGTTCCTTTTCTTTCTCTCTCTCTCTCTCTCTCTTTCTCTCTCTCTCTTTCTCTCTTTTCTCCGTATACCGGGTGACCTATCGGATCGAGGCCGCTAGGACCGTTACACGCTCGAGCACAGCGTGCGACAACGACCGAGATAGAAATTATCTGGAGGTTTTGCTGCGACTCTTTCCTACTTTTATCATGTAACTAAAAGCAGCATTGTTGCCCGAAAATGATAGCAATATCACTGATGTTTCTAAGAGAAAAAACGGATTTGTGTCTTTTTCCCTGGTATGCATCTTCTAACAAAACTCACGTTTAGCTCGTTACAATATTCAAAGTATCGAGAGGAAATGTAAAGTGTTTAAACAACAGAAATTTCAACATTTGACTTGCGTTAATATATCAAAGTACTTAGCATATAAAATGTGAAAACTTTTCTTCGAGATATGAGTAAAACTTATATATGAATAAAAATGAATAAAATTAGTTCTCTACTACAAGCAAAAATTGTTAATCATTAGGCTTGACGTTTTCGTGGCAGCTTTGAAGAACAAAGGATATAGTATATATCGATATATGTGAAGAATGCAGCTGTAAGATTTTATAATGGCTTCAACAGGTGCGAGTCATTCGTCCAAGAAAACAAGTATATCCTCTTTTTGTAACAGAAGAAATTTCGAAACTTTGCCGAGCAAAATTTTTTTTATAAAAAAGATATTTTTTACTCTCTGCGTGTTTTAAGTAGTATTTATATCCACAATATTGTAGATATAAATTAACAGCGTATTGCATTGTAATATTTGATTATTTGCTTACTTTAAGTAGCTCTTTCGGATGAAAAGATACGCTAACGACATGTAAATATTTAAAAATAAGTTCACATTGTAAGCTTGATTGTTGTGTTCGTTCACATCACAGAGTGTTTAATGCGTTTTCGCAAAGTGCGTGGAGACTTGCTACGCAGAAATACTGCAAATAAAATGTATGGAGACAAAGCGAGATAAAAACAATACAAAGTCAACCCATTCTTTTGCGGTAATGCCTGTTTCTTGCTGCTCTCTCGCAATGTTGTAACTAAAAAGAAGTAACTTTTCTACACAGAGCGCGTCCCGTGCGATCAAAAACGCATCTAGAAGCCGAACAATAAAAAAACACGCAAGCATTATAAACACCCGCCGGTTTCGACGCCGATTATCGTGCGCTACCTCGATAATGCTTAAAATGCAAATCAATTTCACTATCAAGAAAGCAAATTTCTGTCTGTCTTTGTCTGATAACCGACACACGTTTCCGCGATATATATATTTTTTTAATAAAATTGTTATCTTTGCCTATACTGTGTGTCTATGTCGATTAGTGGAAGTCAACGTAAACGTAAGTTTGAGTTCGTTTTGATAGCTATTGCCTCATTTGTCATTGAACATGTACAAAAAACAAAGATTCAATAAAACGATAGAATTTGGCCGTATGGAGTGAACACAGATGCAGGTGTGTAGTTGTGAAATATTTATAAGTTATTTAGTATATAATGTTTTCGACCATGTGTATGTGGTCCTTTTCAATTTGCATCTGTGTTCACTCCATACGGCCAAATTCTAACGTTTTATTTGATTTAAAAACTTTGAAGTTCAATCTTCTTACTAATTTCAATAAAACGAGTTTTGATCCAGAAATATCATAGGTACAAAGAAGCATAAAATTATGAATAAGATGTTATCGCATTCCTTTTTAGTCTCTAGTCACGACAAGTGTAATGTTCAAAATATGAATATGTAAAATTTTTCCTCAGATAAAATAACATACAAATAATAAAATATAATATAATACAATAGTTACTCATTTTATGTGTGTCACGTCAAATTTGTGTATCATTTCGTTTTAGAACATAAATAGTAACTTATCTAAGGAACTTCATCTTTCACTTTTATCAACTTACTTCACTTTTTTCAACTTTACTCAATCTCAGATTAGTTCTCTGACCAGAAAAAAATGTTGTGTTTTTTCCCTTCTTAATCGCAAAGATTATTCGAAAAAAATGATAAGACACGTAAAAGCACAACGGCGGTGTGACTTCATAGCGGACACAGTTGTTGTGACGTTGACACTATCAAGTCCTGCCCGGAATATAGCAGGTTTGCCTGACTATACACGCATTGACTTCTCTTCCTTGTGACATAGCGCGCGCGCGCGCGTGTGTGTGTGTATGTGTATACGCGTGCACCGGGTGGTTCTTTAAAAGCCGATTCGCTTAGCCCATTAAACCGGTCGCTTTTGTCAGCATCTCTCGGACCTGCTCGTTGCACACGCGAACGACGACGTGAACTAGCCGGTTGCTGTGCGTGCAATACGTACGTATTGCATATGCGCCGGGTGTTACTCATTTCCACACACTAGGTGACGGATTAATCTTCGTTTAATTGAAGGTCACCTCGATTAATCAATCATTTGGGCGGAAGACAGTACGGAGAAGGATGATTAGCGTACGATTACTCGCGCGACATGAATATCTAAGGAATTCCATTATTATTGTGCGAGAAACGCGTCGATTTTTACACATATAAAAGAAAAGATTTATGTAGCGAATGTAATCTCGCTAGTTTTCACACTTCGCAGACTTTTAAGAAACCCGTTTTAATATATTCGTGCGCATGATAGTTTATTATTATTATTTTAACATATAAACAATTCATACACGTGTATAAATAAATTTATGCTTATTTTATACACACACACACACACACATTTCTATGAATTTATTATTTATCTCAATTACCTAACAAATAATTGCAATTTCACATAAATATTTTGTGAGTTATAGAATGATATTCTGTAACTTTACACTCTTAAAGGATAAGAACGAGTTGGTATATACAGGACGAGAACACGTGGGTGTTCGTATTAGATATAGAAAAGTTATCTGCGCCGCTAGTGACGTTAACCTTTTAAACGGTCAAGAAAAAACGAAGCTACGTATGATAAATAATAACAACAACAACAACAATAATAATAATAATAATAGACACGCGAAACCAGGAAGTACACGAGAACTATTTCGGCTGAATCTGAAATTTTGTCATCGCAAATTGATCAAAAGCAGAGATAAAAGTCACGCATAAAAACGGAGCGGCGGCTCTACATACGTAAAACATGATAAAAGCGCTTCTGACATTTGGAAAGTCACTCACTACGTTCGAACGTTTTCGCAGTGTCCTTGAATCACTTTACCGTGCAACGTCAGAAGAAATTCAACCTCGTCGCGCAAAGCTATTTACATTATTGTTTACAATTGCACCCTTATTAAAGGTCCTTTTTATTCAATCTATAGAATGACATAATTGACAATTCACTCTTGTCACATATCTTTTAAAATGATACATTGACAAGATTCTCGAATTTTCGAATTTAACAAGTTACAAAAAAAAAAAAAAAAAAAAATTATAAGCACATGTTGCGAATCAAAAGTATAGTTTATAAATATCTTAAACAAAAAGTAAAATCAATATAAATTTCTCGGGCATTTTTTTTATTGCTACAAACAGAATCGATGATTCTGAACATAGGAACTACTTTGTTTTGGTATCACGTGACAGAGCGACACGGTGCGATCAGGAAACCGTATGAGACCGGTCTCGATTCACGAGATCGATTCGTGATAAGTAAGTACGAGTCGGGATTTTGGTGTCTGTCTTTGCGCGCGCACGCACACGATGACACAGCGATTGGATCGCGCGAGGACGCACACACAGGATGCCCCCCGTCGCATTTCCCTTCCTCGGGGAAAGAATCAGTGAAGAAGGAATAAGGCGGCTTCGTGTTTCGCGCGACCTTTGCGCGTTTCTCTCACAGCATGCGCGCGCGTCCTTCTATCGCGCCTTCGTAAAAATGCCGAAATAGAAAGTCCAAGTTTTCTCATGCGCGCACAGTGCCTCAAAACAGTATTACTCTCCTCTCTATTCTGGGGAAACCTGTGTTTACACTCAACGAGTATATATATTTGAAAGAACACGAGGAAACATAACACTCGTTTTTTTCGGAGAAACGTCAATGTAACGCGCAAACATGAGCGCAATAAAATGTTTTCACTTACCCAACCAGCGAGCAGATTATTATACTTGCACCAGTATGATTGACGTTCTTTGTGCAAGTCGCCGCTTTCCCCAAAGAAAACCGTAACCCACTGCTCCGACAGGCACACGACTCAGCAGTGCAAATGGGGAAAAGTACGTTTGAGAGTGAGGCGGGCCTAACACGCGCAGCGCCATCTTACAACGCGTTTCTTGCGTTTGCCATCTTGAACTCCTGCCGTAATGGCTTTCCATGGCGGGAAAAGTCAAACCGATGATAAAAGGAAATCTACAAAAAACATTCCAAACTCAGTAAAAAATCTTGTTTTATTTGCTAAGTAAGTACTAATTCTTGTCAAATTTTTCAAACATTTTCAAGATATTCTACAAATTAAAAAATACAGAAATAAAAATATAATGATCAAAGTTGCAATTAAAACTGCGATATAAAACTATATTTATCTAAACATTGTAAATATTTATATATAATTAAAAATATACTCCAAATCTTTAACTCGCATTGTAAATTAAACACGCAATATTCGCAATGCAAATACGATATTCGAGCTTTGCGACAAAATCAACATTTAATTTCGTAATCGCATGACCTTAGATAACACTTCCAAGCTTCAAGGATTCTTGCGAAAAAAAAAAAAAAAAAACAGCGAACAAACGTCAACACGCTCCGCGGTCTCTCGTGTCATGGCGACGGCCCTGTGCGCTCATTCTGGCGTGGTTACTTATGCTCTGACATCTAACATGGCCACCTGATATGTAGCAGACGATACACACAGGTGTCATGAAGAGCTGTAAATAAAAATCCATCCTCTAGATTTAATTATGAGTGGAAGTGTGCAGAAAGAAAGTGTCGATGATTCCGATCGTGTCGACGATGCAGTGGATCCGCGGGTGCAGGTGAGACATCGTTTTCGGTCGACCGCGACTCGTGATATTGACATTTCGTCGACAAAAAGATCCTTTGTTATTTGTGCGCGAAATATATTCGGAAACACCACTTTGATTTGCACGTGCTTGAACGCACAATGCTTGAATCGACAAAATTTTTCGTGACGTTTGCGGTCCCATTTTGCAAATGGGATCTCTTATTTTTTCTCCTTCCATTTATTTTGCACATACACGAGTTATAAAACGTCTCCGATACTTATTTCCCCTTCTCATCACCCGACCCTGAAGTGTCTATTACTGCGACAGCGCATGCTAAATTACTCTCGTTGCCCGGTAACTTTGTTTCGTTACAAGAAATTGGAGCATGATCTTTTAACTCGTGTATATAAATATTAACAGCGGAAAAAGGAATACACGAATTGTTATTTGTTTAATTAAAAATTGTATGATAATGAAAAATAATGAAAAATAATATAATTACATAAAATATAAATTTAACAATTAATAATTTATTTTAATTAATATAATAACACAGCACACTGTTCAATATATAATTCTTTTAGATTGAACTTGAAAGATTGAACACAGCAACGGATGATATTAACAAATTAGAAGTTGACTTAGATGTAAGTACGCATTTTTTTATAATCAAAAGTATCTTATTTATATAAAAACTTTTCTTCTATTTGCATTATGATATATGACCAATATCTAAGGAACACGATTGCTGGCAAGTTCTAAAGTTGTTTGTGCGATTAGATTTTATTGAGATGATTAGCAGTATAAGATCCACATATAAATGGATAATAATTTGAGAAAATGGTCTTAACAACACATAGTTCATGATATAATCTCACAGCTAAGGAATAATTTATATATACTATAACTAGAGTCTATATATTTAAGTTAGACAGAGACTCCATTTTCATAGTATTCACATTTAGGTACATTTTAAACAAATCTTTCTGTGTGATATATTCTACTACTTCTAGGAAGCAAGAGCTACTTTTAGAGAATTACTGTGCGAATCAACAATCAAGATTGATGCTTTGGCTAAAAAACTTGGAACTTGTATAGAGAAGTCCAGACCATATTATGACGCTAGATTTAAAGCTAAAGAGGTGAGGAACCTTACCTAAAATGCGTAATTACTACACATCCTGTGACTGAAAGTAACTCAAAAACACAATGTACAGGCGTTACAAGAAACGCAGAAAGCTGCAATTAGATTTGAGAGAGCTAATAGTCAACATGCAGCAGCCAAAGAAATGGTCTATTTAGCAGAGGAAGGACTGCGGACCGAAGGCAGATGCTTTGATCACGCCTGGCAGGTAAAACTCATTGATGTCGAGATTTGTTTTTCAGTGGAAAATGATATGGTTCTATTGTATAGAATAAATCATATTACAGGAAATGTTAAATCATGCTACATCGCGAGTTAACGAATCAGAGCACGAGAGAGCTCTCTCAGAAGCGGAGCACAGACATACAACTGCGATATATCATAAAGCGGAGCACGAGGTTCAAAGATTACAGCGTGAATTGAAGCGTACTATTGCCAAATCTAGGTACGTATATTATAAATTCGCATTCTTTTTCTGTTCAATAGAATTCAAGAATGTCTATTGTTTTTTTTTCTTTGGATTGTTCTGCATGTAAATTACTGTATAGTTCAATATGAATCACTTCAAAAGCTAGAACCTTGTATATGACCAAGTTAAATACACTAAGACACACTACTACAATGTACTAAGACATTTTACTGTTTTTTTTTTTTTTTTTTTTTACACTTTATTAATTTCACATATAATTTTCTTCTTCTAATAAATAACTGTCGGAGTTATTGTCAAATTATTCTTACGTTATGTTGTTTTCTATAGACTTCGTATAGTATTTATGTTTTGGTTATATGTTCATGTTGGCAGTATGGGTGCACGCCGCAGCTTGCTTCTGATAAACAGTATCGCCTACAGGCACAACTTGCTCATGTTGTAAGTAGAATAGATATTCTGTTTTATTTTTTTGTCCATATAATATACGTAATATGTTTATTCTGTGTGTGCTACATTGCGAAATAGACCTTTACTTTATTTTTAAAAATTTTTATATTATCTTGATTGAGGCATGAAGATGTATCTTTGGTATTTTTAAACGATTTGCTGTCTTTTTGATTGAGCTTGTTGCAATAAGTAGTATAATTTGCACACAGATTGTGTTTCTGATCAAGTTGTCTTCGAAATCATTGTGCAACAAAGTGAGTTATCATACGTAAAGTAAAATATATTAAAATATAATATCGCGAATGATGATTACAAATGTATATAAATTCTCATTTCATTCTTATAAACATTTGTATAATCAACACGCAGGCCTTACTATGAAATGAAAGCACACTTTAATCAAATGCTAGAAGAACAAAAGATGAAGGTCAGTGCGTTAGAAAGATCAGTCAGTGAAGCAAAGGCTTCGTATGCGGAAGCGTTAAGAAATCTGGAGAAGATCAGTGACGAGATTCACAGGGTACAAATATACACGTATTTGTATTAATAACATAATGTAAGTTATAAATAAAAATTTAATTTCCACATTTCTGGTCTCAATAGACCAGAAAGTACGATGGTACGGATAATTACGAGAAGCGCGCGCGAGATGCGCGCGATTGCTCCACCGCGGAGACTAACACGGCGACTCCGACGGATTCCAGCGTGACTGGATCGCCAGACAGCACGGATTACACTAGTGACGAATATCTACGCCTTCCTGAGAAACTGAGTCCGAGTGTGCCATGTCCCATGCCTACAAGAGTAAGTACACATTTCCAGTAAATGTTTTTGCTTACTGACTGAGAAATATATTTTCTGCAGATCGATAGAGATTCATCGTCGGAATATTTGGGCCTAAACAATCTGAATCTATCCACCGAACCTCGTAAATACATAAAACGAGATCGTCCACGGAGCATTGCGGCGATCGACTCAAAACATATCGTATCTCTAAATCACACGAGCTCTTCTGCGCCGGGTCTGGCGGATCTGTCAGGAATCATCTCTCCGATCGAGAAGAAAGTGAAAATTCAGACGCCCGTGAACGAGAACAAGAATAACAACGCTACGACGACTCAAAACGGAGAGGAATGGACGGAAATTAGTTTGAATAATTCGCCAGACGAAATTTATTATAACAATGACGTGTATTCTGACGAAGATGATCAGATTCCTTACAAGCCGCTACCGACGGACTTGAGTCCGGAGGCTGCTCAATCGATCGGAGCGACTGTCGAGCTGTCGCGGAAGAAATTAGTGACCCAAAAGTCTTTACCCGCAATGTCAAAAGTAAACGAAGTTAGTTTAAGTGAGGAGAAGAAGGCTGAGGTTACAAGAAGTCCGTCAGTAAAAAGTAGAGGCAAGCTCGACAATAGCTTAGCTAACTGGATAACAAGAAGTTCAGTCTCTGGCGAGACCAGTGTTGGCAGTTCTAGTAAGCACTGTTTTTCACGAAAAACTATGTACACTTTTTGAACAGTACATATAATATAAACGTGTTATCTTTCAGCGAATTCAAGCAGAAGACAATCTCTTGACATGTTGTGGAGTGGCGGTACAGGAGAACGTGTCAAGGAATTACTTAATCATGGTATGATGATGCTAAACATATCTAGCCTGACGGAACGACGTTCCAGCGAACCAAAGACAGCGGAGAGAAACAAGGACAAGTCTGAGAAATTGGAAGTCAAAGGCAAAAAGGTTCCTAGCCCGTTGGAGAAAACAATGACCTATCTTAACGCCGACGAAGAGACGTCAGATAGCGAAAGTTTAGCTAGGTAAGGTTTCTCACTCATATTTTTTGTTTATTTTGTCAATTTGTCGATTTGCTTTTTATTAACGAACTTGTGATCACAGCGTGGAGATGTTGACGGAAGATCAGATTACTTCGCTTATGATGGAGCCAGATATGAATCAAGTATGCCAAGAGATTCTAGGAACTCCTTTGGTTGAAGTGTGTCCGCTGCTACAACAATTGCAGCAGCAGCAACAATAGCAGCCTTATCGCGAAAAAACTCGCGCGACCGAGTAACGAAGATTCAACAATAGAAAGTGTGTTCAAGATTCTTACAAAATGGGTAATATAATTAAAACATTTAACATTTCGGTTAGAATATGAGGCGCATTATACATTGCGTTTATATCTGTGGTTGTATAATTTTATAAATTTTTTTATCATATATACGATATAAGACAAAGCTGCAAAAAGATTGTAGTTTTTGGGATTTTTAACAGATTGGTTCTAAAAATTAGTTGTACAAGTATTTATGGGTTTTTTTATATATACATATTTGGCAGATTAATATAATTAACATTTATATATTTGGACGATAGTAATATATTAATTGGTTGTGTGGCTTTATAGTCAATTTCGAACTCGCACTAAAAGTGTCTTGTTAGCTCTTTGGATATTAAGAAGCCTAACAATGTCTTTTGTGAATTTACCTACGCTTATCAGAGAGATAGATCGTTGCTTGAAGAACATTTCGAACTTATTCTATAACAATCTTTCTAATATTTAGCTCTGTAAAATTGTTATTCGGCTGAACAAGCAATATGTAGTTAATTCTTCTCTTAGAAGATTTTGTAGGTCAGTCTAGATGCTCACACGAATTTATTCCGAGTCGCAACAAATATTTTTTGTCTTTACACGTTTATCACATTGAAGCCTCTCAGAACATCTTAACAAATAAAACTAGACTATCAAGTTGTCACACAGAGAGATATCAAATAACTTTTGCTAAATTATATATGATAAACCGGCCGATATTAAATTGCGTTCAGCGTGAGGCATTCAAACGTAACTGATTATGATAAAACACTTCCTCTCTCTCTCTCTCTCTCTCTCTCTCTCTCTCTCTCTCTCGCGCGCGCCCCAATTGTGATTGTTCGGTCACTTAAAATCACGCAAAGCGTGAAGCGTACAACAGAAAATCTTATAGAAAGTTACAAGATGCCAATTACGACTTCAGAGAGTCGGATTATCTAAAACACGGATTGTATGAACTGTATATATAAGCGTAGCATTATACAATTCTAAATGTATTCATAAGTCTGTGTGTGCAAAACGTACTGTTAACGATTGAATGTAACGTTGACGTCAAAACTGCTTTGCAAATTGTTTTGAATTTCTTTATTTTGTTAAACAAAAAATAACAAAAAAAAAAAAAAAAAAAAAAAAAATACCGATCAATGACAGAATGTTTTGAATACAGACCGAAAGTCTTTCGCATCTTTGACGGTCATCATGTTGTCTCATGTACGAAGCTTTACGATATTAGTGAGAAAATAGCGTTTTACCCGCCAACTTCAACAAGAATATTTTTCAATACTTTTTTGCATTGACGCAGATTAGAAACGGTGTGTGATTAACTAAGTACCTCATGGATGTCGATTGTGTGTACGATAAAAGAATTGAGGAGTGTAGAGACATACAAATTTATCATAAGCAGGATAATCTGAACAGTCCAATGATACTCAATCGTGATAATAGTAGGGAAGTCAGAGACGAGAGAATATATACTCAAACGAATTCAAGCACTCGGGAAAAGTAAAGAGTTAAATACTAGCTCTATCATTTTTATTGCAATGTATTGTGATATAGCTCTTAGTTCTTAGATTTTAGGCTATTTAGTTGGATTGTCCAATCGTTAAAAATAAAAAGAGACAGTAATGTCGAAGGATGTATGCAATACGCTATTTATAAAAAGTAATATATAAATATATATATATATATATATATATATATATAATATACATGTGTAAAAATTATAATTTCTATTTATCACAAAATTATATAAGTTATGTATGTCGAGAAATCTTTTTTATTTTTAACATAATTTTCTGTACTCGATTATCAATTAATGTTTTTTTACATACACCGTTTATCAATTATTAGAAGAATGATGGCAGTTTCTTAATACAGATTATTTTTTAATGATTCTTTTTTAATGATCGTATCATGAAATATCGAAAAAATTGTCTATGTTACGTCAAGTGTGCAATAAAGATTGATAAAAAATGCGACATAAATATTGCTATTAGAATGATGTGAAAAGAATACGTGTAGAGAATACAGAATTCATTATTTTTTGCCATCTTCCTCTAATACAATCTACCTTGAGATATTTTTTTTTCGTACTCTCTATTCGACGAAAAATGCGAGCACGGATCTAATAAAGTATTTACAAGAAAAACGCGACGAGGCATGTAATTTGTTTGAATTATATTACTGCTCAAGAACCCCCCCCCCCCCCCCCCAAAAAAACACGACGATATTCTGTCGAAACGATCGGACTTTGTAGATTTTTAATGAATTATTTTTTATGAAACAACTATCGTTCGCATTCTTATATTAGATTTGTTTCTTTCCTCTGGAAAGGCTATGCCTTAGAAATGTGATTGGACAAGCGAGAGTAAACCTTCACGAGCCAATTCTAGCTGAGCTAGATCTCAATTACCTATCATCTCTCTGTGCGCGAATCTCACTTCCTGCTGCAGCAAAACTTTTATTTGCAATTAATCACGAAACCGTGCGTACCATTGGAGCATAAAAAATTGTTCGAAATTTTATACATAATCATAGCGTTTATCGCGTTACTCCCGTGGTGTGCGTTCAAGAAATATTTTTTTGTCTTGTATGTATGTCGGGCATAGTAACGATGATTATAGAACGAAAACATAATAATATACAGATAGCGATAACAAAATTATTGTATATACCTTATATTGTGTAAATGTGAATGTATCTATGTATATACCATTATATAACCTCACATACGCATTAAACTATAAAAGTGTACGCTCCATGTAACGGCAAAATACGAACACATTCAAAATTAAATTTGATGTCTCAAAGAAAGATCAACGCGAATCAATTTCAAATATGATACATACGATTCTCTCAACCATTATCGCGCTTCTGTAAAATTAAATAAGTACTATAACACAGGCTTTCGCAATATTATTGTTATGTACAAGTCTTGACTCACCTTCTTGATTCAAATTCAAACTCTTCAACCATTGATCATGAAAAACGGCCGTGACGAGCGAGATGCCGAGAAAGAATAATTCATCGAGTGAATAAGTATAATTGACACTAGAATACATAACAAAATATTGCAAATATATGCGTCAATCAAGCCGCAAAGTTTTTTAGATTACGTTCGTTCTAGAAATGAAACAAAATCGCGACGCGTGAACGACGCAAACAACAACGAGCACAGATTCAAACGTTCTTTTTACCGGACGTATGAGTAGATAGTTGCTATGATGTCCGCAAGTGGCGTTGCGATTGCGGCGCGACGAACTGACGGCGAAATCAGACGAGGCGAGCGCCGATCGCAAAACGAAAATGGCGTCGCGTGCACGGTTCCGATGATCTCGTTTCGTCGTGTTTGCATTCGGTAGTTTACAATTTACGGCGTGTGACGGTGCGACAACGACGGATGCTGGTGACGACGCTGATCCACGCGCTCGATATATAATATTCGCGACTTGGGAGTCACTCGCATACGGAAAAAACGATTTTCTTGTGGCAGTCGCGCCGCACGTATAGACGTTACGAGACGAGTGGCGGCGGCGGCGGCGGCGGCAGCGGTAGCGGCGGTAGCAGCAGCAGCAGTAGTACATAGAAGTGACTTAACTACAGTGACGGCGATTAAATCGGTGCGAACAGTATCGTAACGACGCAGTAAAATTCTGTTTCTTTCTCACGATTCGTGCGACAACAGCTCGTACTCTTGGCCACGATGAAGGACGCGAGATCTCCGTTTCCGCGCATCGTAAGCATCGTGACTGTGGAGTAATGTGTTGTTGATGTGCGCGTGTGTGTGTGTATATGTGTATATCTCGTCCTTGTTCCGTTTTTTTTCACCCTTTGACCGATACATAATTCGTGAAAAGATATCACCTAAAGACAGCAGCGAGCACGGAGAAGGACCTGCAACGTCTAGCATCTCTTACTCACCATGGCGGTGAATCCGCGTGATATGGACGGCTTCATGCCGCTCCTGTCAACGTCGGACATTAAGAAGAAGCTAAACGTCGGTAATGCATTGCTGTCCTACCTCGGCGATTCGAGCAAGAGCATCGAGTGCCAGGACATCGGCATGTTCATCGACAATGTTATACCGTGGCTTAGCAACGGTAATCCCAAGGTAGGTTGTTGTTCGAATGAGAGTCATTCAAACCTCGAACGTCTTTTCTGAAATCACCTAACCTTTATTCTGTTTCTTTTCTGAACGACTTTCGCTTGTTTATGTATTTAGCTCTTGTGCAGGATATACTTGTTTCCTATCAAATATGTAACTATCAAAGTTGAAGCAAAGTCCAATGCATTTTAACTGTTATAAGAAACATTAGCGTCGGTTTAATTTCACTATCAATTTTTAATAACTAACACATAGCAAGCACACGTCGAAACAAAAATTATTTTATTATTGAAAAGTTTGATATATATATGTATAATTTTTCCCAATAAAAATTTATAATAATAGTTCAAGAAAACCTTGCTGTGTGTTGTTGTCCCGCTTTAACATTTATTGAAAGATTATATCTAAGGAAGGAGATAAAGTAGCACGATAATTAATCGGGCCGTTCTTAATATCAACTGACATTAACCGCAATGTCAATTCGATTGCGAGTTTCCTCGTCTCGAGCACGTATATACGTGACGCGCGCTGTCTATAAATGGAGAAAGGAGACGATTAATTACAGTCGTCCGCCACTATCTGCTTGGTAAAATGTGCTGCTTTTCGCTTTGGTACGTGAGAACACTATCGTCCTTACTTCTCAGCTCTTCTGTTCTGAACAAAAATTTTGAATAGCAACGTTGATAAGAATCTTGGATATAACTTCTTCATTTTATTGAGATTTATATTTTTTTGAGACCAGTATTATTTATCTATATACATATTTAACTTGTGCGTATGCAAGTCGATTCTTTTCGAGATTTGTCTCAAGATATTTTTTTACATTGAAAATGATATAATGCTAAATATTATATTTATGTATTTATATTCGGGATATAAGCGATACGAATTTTGAGACTACTTGCTAGGCGTTGATATATCGCCGATTGTCGAATTCTAAGATCGCCGGTATTTTACTGAAAATGACTAGAAAAAAATCGAGATAAATCAAATAATTTTATCAAATGATAAAAGTTTAACATACACAGAACTTGATTAACGTAGTACTCGTCTTACTTTATCTATACAAGTTGATCACACATATTGCCTGTTTCCAACTTTAATGAAAGAAAAAAAGGCTGGAATTATAAGTACAACTATCTCTGTTATTTTCATGTGTGTAAAGTGCATCTATTCTATTTGAACTTTTTTGTGTATATTTTTTTTTCTTTGTAGTTTTACACAATAGTTTTTGTCTGATAAAACTTGCGTTATATTTATTTCTCTGGCTTTATTCTCGTACGACGCGAGATGACGATCGAAGTGATAAACTGCGTGTACGTTACTTTTACCTTCGTGTGCGTGCAATCAGAGGTTCTCATTCAACACAATCGATTAGACAATATTCATTCACGCTGCATCATTTAATCAAGTTAATAGCCGCCGCACGATAATCTCCCTTGGCTTATAAATTCAGATTCTGCGCTTTTGTGTAATTATTATAGTTTGCACACCCGAGCTTTGCTTTCGAATTCGATTTATTTCCCCAAGTCACGAAGATAGTCATCTCGTCATTATTACTATCAGACTTTCTCTCGTCACTCGTTCATCGCTGTATTAAATTTTTCACGACTGCGCCTTCGAAAGCGAGAAATGCTGCACTTTGTGCAGGATTGTGATATATCGAGAAGAAGAAGGATACCTTTTCGAAGATCCTCTTTGGCCAAAAGATGGCGCGGTTCGGAGCTCGCGACCTTTCAATTACTCAATCTGCATCAAGCGCAATCGAGGAACAATCCAGTTTATGACATGTTATTGTTGCCGATTGAGATACTCCTACGTGTTCCCCGATATTTTCGTCGAATTAAATATTCGTGTTCTTGCTTATTTATACAATATTGCTTAATCCGCTCGAACGTTCGAAAGCGACGTACGTGCAATTCAAATTAACATCGAAATTTATTCACAAATTTGTTTATCAATTTGCACAACAAGTCTGAAATATTTTGTTTTGTTCGGAACGTTGTTCGAAGATGACGTTCAATTTGGATTAACATCAAAATTTATTTGTGAATTTTGGTCAATTTGCATAATTGATATACTGAAATGTTTTTTGTTGCTTCTCGATATATTGAAACTCAAATTTTCTAACGAGCATACAAAGACTTTGTATTGGTTCTGCGAAGTGTAAAGTAGTAAGTCTACCTCAAAGCGTTGCTTCGCGTCGATGCATCTCATGTGAGATCACAAATCGTATGTGAAAGAAGGATCATGAGGTTTCTCGATGTCGATCGTACAAATAAGGAAATAAAAAAACTTTCACGCCATGTATGTAACACACGTTCGTCGCTAGTCGTGTCGCAAAGATCGAAACGGAAAGATGTCGTTTAGTTAAAGCCATTAAGTCGCTAAATGTTCTGCGGTAATGGCCGAGGATATGGCTGGCGTCAGATTCCTCAGCCCTTCGAGAGAAATGCATAACAACTTGAGTGACAGTTTAATGGAATATCGCGAGTGGTTCGAAACTTTGCTACGAGATTTAAATTACCAGGTATGTTTGGCAATAATCGATTGTATATACTTGTACGTACCGCGCGCGTACATTCTTCTCATTAAATTCAAATTTTTTACTCCTCTCTTTTGCGCACGTGCTTTAAATCGAATTTGAAGTTTTGGAAATTCAATTTTAAACTTAATTCGTTAATTAAAATATTCTAAAATATCTCCCTATATAAATAAACTTTTAACCAGTTAAAAAAAAAAGTTTTTTAACAGTTGTAATAAATTGTAGAATATATAAAAAAGCTATTTTCTCAAAGAACATTTCTTAAGAAAAATATAGTTTTTTCGGGTGAATATTCGGACGACGACTTGTTTATGAACATAAAGTTGATTATGTACACTGCAAGGTCTGTATATTCTGTGACAAAATCTTAGTGAGTGTAAGAAATTATTATTGTTATTTATTGGGAGGATGACACTAACGAGAGAGGGAGAGAAAAAGAAAGAGAGAGAGAGAAAGTGTGTGTGTCTGTCTGTCTGTCTGTATGTATGTTTCACTTATTAAATTACGACTCGCGATCAATATGTAATAGATAATATTCAGTTGCAAACAAAGTTTTTTCATCAACTGAACATTGTCGGAAGTCGGAAGATTTTATGTCACTTGCAGGTTATACTGATTTCAAAAGTTGTCCTATAACATGATAAATAATTAAGTTGTAGACAAACTTTAGAGACTCGTACGTTATAAGTACATGTTTTGTGTGACACTAAGATATGCATAGAGAAGAAATCGCACTCATATATGTGAATTCATCGTATACTTAAACGTTCACTGCTATTTTTAGCCAAGCTTTTCATTCTATCGTACATAGTCATTCTTCGTTTCTTATATTTACCTGAACGCGACTGTTTCTTCGGAATAATCTTTAAAATAATTTGCATAAAATTTTGCAATAAAAGTATTAGCGTGTCTTTTTTTAAGAGAAGCAATTTGCGACATTCTATAATGAGATATAAATTTGCTACATAGTGTCTTGACACATTCTAATCGCACTACAAAAAGCATCATTGATTTGATATTTTTAAATTGTACGTTCAAAGACACATTTCTACAATTAATAATAAAACACACATGCCTCTCGGAATTCAACCATGACTTCACTCTTTTCTCAATGCGTCGTTCAGTTCTTAAAATGCATCAGCAAGTCGCGAACGTTGATAAAGAAAACGAAACGTAAGAAACAACGAAAACTGTCATTTAATTGCAACTTGAAATTTCTTTCGTAAATGCGTGATTATCGTTCAGCGCCACTTGTTGCCGATATTGACCGAACGTAATTATACGCGTTTTCACTTTCGGAGAAGAAGGAAAATCCGTTGAATCTCTCGAGGATGACCGAGAGGAAAAGGGGCGGAAGGCGTGCGTTAAAAGCGGTCTTTCAGCTGTCCACTGGCCACGATCGCATCCTTTGTGTCGAACGGAATCAAAGAAGAGTGCATCCACTGCAAAAGAGCTTTCTCGATTGCTCGTTTTTTAATGAATATGCATCGTTTGTCGTAAAACAAATCGCGGACTGTCCTTAATCTCTGTAATAAAAGTCTATTCTTCTCAATTCGCAATTTTGGAAGACAATCCGAGAAAACGTCAGTCATCGCGCAGTCATCGTATTATCCTTTACGAGTTAGCGATAATTAGCACCGCGCAAAATTTTCGTTTTATTTTGATTCTCCTTGATTGAAGGAATTACTGTAGCTTGTTTGCGCCAAGTTTTTTTTACAATTTAATTTTCCTTTAATTGAGTTGTCAATGTATGTTATTGAGTCTTTTTTTTTATCTTTCTCGAAGAGTGATACACAGATACAAATACGTGACTCGCGAAAATAACTCATTATGTGAATCTGGCACCTAACTTTATTAAAATTGAATTTTTCACTTCATAAATTATTAATAGTTTATTTAAAGAAAAAACAACTAACAAACAAAATCATCAATAATTTATAAGGTGTAAAATTATTAATGATAATAAACGCTCGAGTGTCAGATCTCACGAAGTATGGGTTGTTTCTTTCGTTTTGTTGTTGAATCGTCATTTGTAATTGAACTTAACAATGTTCCTTTTTACGAGAGATCGCTGCACCATTTTTGTAAGACGAATGCATCGTATCGATGTCGAGGACACGGAACACAACGCGAATCGTATACCGCCGTCACCGCCGCGTTTTATCTTGGGTTTTTTTTTACCCGCGGCGGAGACGTTTCCTTTTCGGGATTTAAAGCATGACATCACCCTCACTTCGGTGCTTTTTATATACATGTCATATAATGCTTGCGGCCATGTTTTCTTTTTTCTTTTAACTCTATTACATAACGTTACTCGCACTTATGTGCAATATATATTTTGTCGTAATTAAATCCGCTGTAATTTGAGTTTATTTTTTGTTTATTTATTTACTTACAGGGAAGAATCTTATGAAGAATACAAAAAAATATAAATTGAGCAATTCTTAATCGGCTTATTAGCTCTTCAACAAACGAGATCGACGATCATAAAACACGTATGTTTTCTATGTTGCTTGACAGTTTTATATTGATGCTATATGCCGTATAATTCGTTTCTCTCGTAAGCTGATTTCTTAGAATTTCCTTGAGTTTTGAGTACTTGCGGATATTATTCTTTCGAGATCGCTTCGGTAAATAAAGTCGCGAATTGCGCACTTTTTGAAATTGCGCAATAAAAGGATCGCACTAATCTACTCTTAAGCTACTTTCAAGCAACATTTTATCGCATGCACTTATAACCGCGCGTTTCATGACGCGTCAGATAATCGAGAAATTATAGTTCCCCAAATATAGTCCGTTGCGAATCGACGACGACAACAACGGTCGACTCTCGACGCGGTGAAATTGCACATTTCTTTCTTTCGGCTTTCCTGTCACGTTTTTTCGGAATGAAGCACTTTACGATGTTAAAAAACGAAAAACAACTTGCGCATGATTTTATACGAAAGAAAGAATAATTTACTCGCTCAATGATCGCGCTGCGACTCGTCTAAATCACGATGAGTATGAGAGTAACGCGAGTTAATTGTCGGAATTTCGCATTTTCTCGAAAAAGGATGTACTTTGCAACGAGACTCGACTAAGAGAATGAACTCAATTCCCTGTCGTTGCATTTGCGGCCGCTTTCATAATCGGCGCAGTTCTTCGTTCAAGTCCTGTATTCGCTTTTCTGTTGAACTGCCAAGAAGTTCAGCGACATGTTTGTTACTCGGTACATACACCGCGCATCCGAAAATACGCGTTCCGAATTTTCAATGGGGACATGTTTCAACTTCCCCCGGGCTCATTTCCACCGATCACGTGGCACGGATCTGCACGCGATATGCGCTGCAGAGGAAAACCAGCTTTGACCCACGCGCGTGCGTGCGTGCGTGTCCAACTTCTTTGTACACAACTTTCTTCGTGTGTTTTGTTTAATCTCTTCGTAGGTAAAAGCCACTGTTGTACTACTGCCTTTCATCGTACATTCGGTATTAAAAAACCGCTCAAGTGGTCTGTTAACCTCTTTTGTTAAGTACCTGTCTCGGAAAAACGGCGTTTTTTCGAAAAAGTAAAATTTCAATAAAAGTAAAACCTTTTTTTTATACTTTTCTAATCTTAAAACTTTACGCACATAAATAAAACTTAATATACGATTATCGTGTAGGTAAAAGTTAAAAATGCGTGTATATTTCGAGTGTGAAGATAACAGCGCGGAAAATTAGAGCCAAAGAGAGAAGTGGACAAAAACGCTCTCGATGCTGAGCAATGATGTCACACATCTAGACGATAGCTCTGAGAGAACATTTACCCCACGACTCGAAAATAGGTTTATACGCGACTATGTATAGCACTTCGTTAAATGTATTTAAACGTCGCGCCACAGCTTCGTGACAGTGGCGTATAAATATACGCTTGCAATGAAAAATTAAATTCGCCAACGTGGATCATCATTAATTAATATAGCTCGCAATTAAGTCTTGTATCAAACACTTTCTGTGCTTGGTAAATTATCCAGTAGACCTCGATCGCCTTGACGTTTGAATCGAGACGCGAAAGCAATTCCTGTCGAAAGAGGACAATCGTCGTCGCTATAATTGCCGTTGGATATGCGGTCATAAATTCAAACGCCACAGACACGTTTTTTCCTTTTTGCAGGTTGTCCAGAACGGTCTAGAGATTTTAACGTATCTCGCTGATCGGATGGGTCACGATTTCAAGCCTTACATCTCGAGCATCATTCAGCCGACGATAGACAGGCTAGGTGAGTACGGAGCGTAGTTGTTTTCACTTATTTGTCTCTCCAAATCTTTCTCGGAAATGACGACGTGATATGCAATACGGATTGAATAAATTTCTACTATTATTTATGACAATCGCGATAATTTCACAAACATTTCACGATGACCGATAATTGGCACCGCGATAAAGACAGAAAGAGAGAGACGTGTCATTAACGTAAATATTTTTACAACGTGCGAAAACGAGAATAAAACGATTACTGTGCATTAATTAGGAAAAAGATATAGATACTCGTTTACAGAGACTCGTGTCGCGAAGATAGTCTTGTCGCGTATATATCGAGTAAATCATCTGTTAATCGCTAAATGAATTTTAAATAGAACGAACGTTAGATAGAGTGAAGTTCCAACGGCTTTAACAAAGTTGATGTTTATGACAGATATACCTACATGATGTTCGTCAAAAATCGCCGATCGCTTTCTGATGTCTGAAGCTCATGTTGAGGATTAAATGTCTTACGCACACATATGTCGCACGATGATTTGACAATACTTTTTGTACGTTCATTTAACAAAAATGTTTCTCACACAGGCGACAGCAAAGATGCTACAAGAGAAAAGGCGCAGTTGGTACTTCTCAAGATTATGGAGAAAGGATGTATGTCACCCCAAAATCTTTTGGATAGACTTCGTCCAACGTTCAACCATAAGAATGCAAAGTTACGAGAGGAAGCTTTGATTCTGCTAACAACAACGCTGAACGAGTAAGTTAGAATCTATAAATTTGAAGTGTGTAAACATTTATAAAAAATAATAAAACGTCTCTTATAAATGTATATTTAAATTTCTTTTTTTAGACACGGAGCGGACGAGATGGCTCTGTCCGGGGTAATATCGAACATCGTGAAGTTACTGTCGGACCCCTCGGAGAAGGTCCGTGAAACTGCTTTGAACACGCTGGTAGACATCTACCGGCACGTCGGCGAAAGATTACGCGTCGATTTGCAAAGAAAGCACGATGTGCCGCAAGCTAAGTGAGTAAAATGTCAAGAGAAAGCGATTTTCTTACAGCTTTCATTCCGCATGGAATTTTTATAAGTTTTTAATCGCAATCCAATCGCTCTCGAAAGATATTCTCTTCTTGCTTAAATATCAACTGTGATTTGCGTATTAATAAAAAAAACCCCGTGACCATAACATTATGCAACAGAGAATTTTGTATAATTTTTGAATTGCAGTCTAGAAAAGTCTTTCTTGTTAAATATCAATCTACATCGTAGTGTATTAATAAAAATCTGAAAAATTCCCAATTGTAAAATTTTGTAAAAAAACGTTACGTTTTTTCTGCTTGCAGAATGCTTCTTTTAATAGAAAGGTTCGATCAGCTAAAGGCCGCCGGTGATCTTTTACCTTCGGCGATGTCATCCGACGGTGAGTAAACTGCTGAATTTTGCTATACTGCTTAACTATGCGTGAACTTTGATGATTTTCTGTCGTCGCGACAATACGTCTCGATCAATGCAATTGCATTATTTAGTCAGGTATATATTTGACTGAACGCGCGACAAAAAATTGCAAATGCGCCGCGTCCAGATTTTAATTCGACGAAAACTTAAAGCACGATGTGTTGTGCCACGCTTCACCGACGCGTGTATTGCTATTCAACGCGCGCGTGCAGTCTTGTATCGTGCTGCCATCGCGCAGGCATGGAGTCTATCACGTAGCCGATTCTGACTTTGCATGCAGAACTCCTCTCATCTGCCTGTTCCCTCGCACATGTATTTATATATACGTCATGAATATTTACGAAGAACCTCGTGTTCTTCGATGTGACGAGAATACTTGCCGGTTTTCACAATACCGTTGCCTTCGTTCTAATGACATATTAGTAGATATATACTTCCTTTCGATTGGTATTTCATTTCTTTGTTTTTGCGAGAAAACGAACGGTGAAGAATAAGAAACGGGTAAGTATCGAAAAGTAGTTCTATTGTTCCGTCGTGTTCGTTTCCTTGAGCGAACGACACAATGAGATCGCAATTCTCGCGTTATCTACGCTCTTCTGTGTTGTGTAGATGTTACATAATATTGCGTGTATGCACAACGATAGAATCGTTGCCGCGATAGACACCGCGCGTATCGATATAATATTTTGTTTCAAGCGTCGCCCGTAATCCACACCACTGGGAGGAGGGAAACCTCTGTCCTGTCTCGAAACAGACGGCCTTGCGAACGCCGTCGGGTGTTTCGAATTTCGGTCGCGAATATTACATGTCACTGGCAACTGTATACTTCGACACCTTCTCGATTGATAGGAAAAATCCGATATAGACTGAGAGAGAGTTTGTCTATATAGGCAAGAATTTCTATATAGGCAAGAATTGCTACCACCGCTGATCCACCGCGACATTCCGATTGCGCAATCGGTCGCAACTCAAAATAATATACATGTCGATGGATTTCTCCTCCTCGTGTGTATAAGCACTTACAAAACTATACGATAAATAAATCGTTTCTCTATTGAATTTTTCCTCTCCCTTCCAAAGTTCCGCGACATTCCTCGTTCGATGCGATATTAATCACAGTTATTAATCACTATGTTATTCGCGGTAGTTGCTTGAAAGGCCAGGCGGTTCTCATCGTTCGACAGCGAAGTGCTTCTATTGTGTCCGTTATAATAAATTATTCTTATAAATCGACGTGATTAAATTTTGTTGTTGTGACATAAATGTCAGATTAACTGGTGTTTTAACGACGCTTTGACTGTCAATTAGGTCGTAATTTTGATAAGCGGACACAACGACTCCGTTATTTGATAAAAATGGCAGCAGTGTTGGATGGCATTTTTAAAAATATTTTAGATTAACTATGGACGTTTTTTCGTTGTTTGTTTCAAAGATTCCAAATCGAGCACGCGCTCAGGCATCGAGTATGTTTCCTTGGCTACATCTTATGCATAAACATTAACCGCGATTAGGTCATACATGGGCTTGGCAGAAGCCACGGCGCTTCGCTTGATTTCAGAGATATTAATAGAACTCAAAATAGCCGTGAAGCGCTATAATGACCATCTTCCGCGAAGCGCCGTGTCCATCTCTCTTCAATGATCACTCAACTTCCGGTCACGACGAAGTCCGAGGAATCAATCTTAAATGTTACCAGAGCGATGTATGCTATTCCGTCTGCTGATTGCTACACATCTGTATGAATATTCTAGTATTTTGCAATGTCGTGCTCTACATGTTCATGAGCTCGGCATTAAATATAATAATATCTAGCATTGCATACATCAAAGATACGCATATAATTTAATGAAAGTTATTCTGCGCGCAACTTTCGCGGTCGGAATAATTCCGTGGTCGTGGGGAATTAATCAATGTTCAATCAAATCGCGCGTTACATATGGGTACTTTTCTTATTCATTCATGCATATAAACGGCGATACTCGCTCGTTGCATGAATTCAATTTTCTATCTCTTCTTTTTCCGATTTACAAATAATTTTACGCATTATTCACGCTGACATAACTCACGCCTGATATTTGCGCTTTTACAGCTATATACTTGCATTCGCATTTTGCCAGAGAGATCTACGATTTTTTTCGTAGTAGAATGCTGTAATGGAATTTCTGTGGTAAACACGTCGATCGAAGCCGTCGCCATTCTTTCGCGGTGAAGTTATTCAACACGGAAAGGTTGTACGCGGAGGAGTCTAGCGGGCGAATAAAAATTTACATAAGTGAGATTTCTAATTTCAAACAATCAAGAAAACAAAAGAACTCCACTTCTGAGAAAAATCATCAAAAACATATGCAAATAACATATGCAATTAAATAAAAATGTCGTGAATATATTTAAAAGATATTTTATTAAATGAAACGGGTTTCAGACTATTTTTACTGTTTATTTAAAAATATTTGCGCAAAATCTACGCGTGTGTGTGTACACATTTTTTTTTATCTAGACATTATCAGAATTGGTTTCCAGACGAGGCAATATCTTGCAAAGATTCAAGAACTTGATGTTACATTCAAAGCTTAAGATTTTAACGATTATAATTATGGTACTGTAGTCGCGGATAATGGTCGCGTATTTATTACAGCTGTCAGAAATCACCCTGTCACACCTAGTAAATTCGCCATCCGCGCTCTCTCGCCTCTAAACTCGCGTCTTATTACCTCGAGGGCAGTGCGAGATGCATGCGCACACGTGCACAAGTGAAAGGTAGGGTGGTAACACGTAGATTTATCTTCGTTGCGCACAGCGCTGCGCACGATTCCGCACGTTGTGTATCAGATATGATATGAAAATACAGAATAGCGCTCAATGCCCTTTTGTCGCGACGACCGTCTCTGTTAACTTTTGCATTTGCCGGTCAAGCGAGCATAAGCTGTTCGAAATTCAAGAAGATATCTCTTATTGTTAAAAGTAATACTTATTAAAAGTAATAATCTCACGTGATAATTATTTAGAGTAAAGAGTTCTAAACATTTGAGCAGAAAATTTAGAAACTTTTTTTTTTGCGTCAGATTCAAAGAACCTCTATTGCTGAAATAAAAAAGAGCAAATTGCTTTCTCTATAATCATGTAATAATTGTTAGCTCAACCTATGACCACTACACGCGGCATCGCGCTTGATAAGCGTGTTTATGCACGATTATGCGTAATGTTGAATATGTGCTATATTATGTAACGACGAGTCATTATCGCCTGCATTCTGTCAGTGCGCGTCGAGTAGAAATCGTGTGGGCAATTCCTCTTAACGATATTTCTCTAACGGCAATGTCTTGCGTGCATATACAATTTTTTGACGTCGATGATCTCATGACGCGTGACGCCACCGAGAAAATTCATCAAGGATCACCTCTTATTTTTTCATCCGGAACTCTCGTTATCTCTTATTTGTTTTAACCGCATCTTAGTTCACTTCGGAATCTTAACTGGATCGCGATGAAAAAGGATTTACATGTCGGTCTGAAATTATACTGGAACTTTTCAAAACTCAACTGCCACTCTGAAGCGTACATAAATAAAATATCAATTTTGTTTTTTTCGAAAACTCGATGAAAATTTTTTACCTTAGATTATAAAAAACGAAATCCACGTCTCGTACTCTCGGAAGCTTGTTCAAGTTTATATTTTGCATAACTAAGTGCATCTCTAAAATTTCACTTTTCAGAATCGCAAACTCATGAGCGCGTGCGCGCGCTTTAACGTTAAATTAGTAACAAATTAAATTACTATAATTTTCAATTCAATTATACTAGCTCGCTTTCACCGAGGACATCGGTGCGATTAGGATCGAGAACTAGTCTCTTCAACGTTCGCGGAGGAAAAAACACAGGGGGAAGAGTCGCTGTGGAAATTGTGTGTTTTCTAATTGCTCCCCCATTCTTCCGTAACACGCCTCGTTCCGTTACGTACATGTCCGTACTAAATTTATAAAGAGACGGGCATCTCACATCGGTGTCGAGTTTCGCGCGAAAGAAAAGAAGACGTAACTCTCATCGCGACCTACACCGCGTATATAGGTTGCTAATTATACTGTCGAGCGTAATTACCGATACCGGTTCCATCGTGCATACGAATGTAGGCATAATTGCGAGACGAACAGAGAAAAAACAAAGATAATATTTCCGTTACGTTTGTGGGGAAACTGTCACCAATTCTACCGCTGGCTCCGCATATCGTGCGTTTAGAACAAATTTGTCGCGTGCGAAATCGCAAAATATCCTTAAAGTACAGAAGTGTGTATACTGCACGCATGGAAATCTGCATAGTCATATCAGGGCCGTTCATATGCACTTCCGGTATTATACATTGCGCCAAGTGGCCGGACACGATTCAACATCGCTTGACCCTAAATCGCACAACCAGAATCTATCATTCTCTCTCAGGCTCGAAACACAACAAGCTATTGAGTCTTGTAAATTTGCTGAACTGTAATTCTCTTTTTTTCTTTTCGAATGAATAGATGTACTCTATTTAATTTGAGAAGCAAGCAAAGTATGTAGCGAGATACGTACGAATTACAAGTATACTCGGGAATATTATCTTCTCACACACACAAGGACGGAATTTCTCGCTGAATATACTAACATTATAATCCGCTACATGTCGATCCGTTTAAAATTATGAGAATCCGTGCTACTACTTCGCGCTTAATTATGCCTTAATGCATCGCGTCGCGTTTTAATTAAGGTTTGCGCGCGATAATCCGACATATTATTTATTACTCATTTCTTGCGGAAACATGTCGATCGTTCGGATCAATCTATTCGGATTCTATCGAAAGTTCTTCAGAATCGAACGCGATGAATCAAAGTCCGTTTATAATTAACTGAGGAGAATTATATCTCCAGCCGTGACTTTTGAAATTCAATTTATTACAAATATCTCTGATTATTTCTTTGATTATTTAATTCGACACGAAAATATTCACGAAGAAGAATCAATCAAATAAATATTCGTCAAAGGATCCGTAAAGGCGAGGGTTCTTGGGAAGCACCGCGCGCGTGAACGCAATCATTTGTTTTCATTCTAAAGCACATAAACGGAACTTGTGTATAACGACAGATTTACGAGGACGGCGTTTTGACACGGCGACATAACAGATCCTTATTTTGCGACGCGCATTAATCTTTTTCTTTCCTTTCTTTTGATCACTTCTGTTTGATTTCGGCCGCTGCATTCGCGACGACGGCACAAATTGAATCGAATCGCATCAATCACCCACTTGTTCCTACCGCGACTGATAATTTGTCAATTCTTTTGTAATCGCGGTCACGCGGCAGCTATCCTTTTATGCGCGTGACAAAATTGACAGACTTACAAGTCAAATACAATTCTCATTGTAGAATTATTTGTTACGAGATCAGAGACTGGCGTTGCAACAAATTCGTCTCTTGATTCTGACCATATAAGAGAATTGACAAATAACATTTTCAAGACTCCAGGTTGAAAAAATCGATTAGTCAGTGTGTCCGATCTTGATTGCCCCAGCGTCTTTTACGCCGGTGAAACTCTGCTGATCTCATCTTGAACGTTAATCCCCTCCTCTCTTCGATAGAAAGCACCGGTACTCTCGCACGATGCAGTTCGCACCTTCGCGCGTGAATGCAAAGCGGCGCGGTCGAAGAAAGAAAGCTTAATGCACGCTTGTGTTATACATATATATATATATATATATACACACACACATATATATCTTACAGATGATTGCGACACTCACAGACTTTCAGCTCTTGCTCAATGAAAGATCAGTGCGCGTTAAGTATCCAGCATTAATTAATCTTGTAATTATTGATGAAACAATTTGGCTTTTGTAGTTTTTTTGCTGACTGAGAGCACGCATGTTTCTTTCGCAATGTATCTAACAATGTGAGTAACCGACTTCTTATATCATCATTAAAAGATGCAATCAGAATTTCCTTCCGCGGAAAAAAATGTAGCAACAGACGTCTTTAATTATGATTCGAACAGCGACGGTAGCTACATAACTGACGTTTGTCGTATTTGATGCGCATAAAATTACAACAAAAATATTATCGAGTTAATAATATCGAGCAAACTGATTTTGAGAAAAATCGACATTTACAAAAAAAAAAAAAAAAAAAAAAAAAAAAAAAATAAAATTATAATTTAATCATTTAAATTATTACTTCCAATAACACACGATAGTAAAATGTTTGTTTACAAGTTGAACAAAACTTATAAAACTTCAAACTTTCTTTGTGAATTCTTTATAATACTCGAACGCCACAAACAACTGAAAATCGCACACGTGGCCCTGAGCTTGATACGTGTTCGCGACTATTGTTCCCGGGTGATGCGCCTCACAATAGCTCTTATGTGTGGCATTGATTTTCCGTTTGGTGACGATGCATTAAAGTGGGCCCGCGACTCCTCGTTCGTCTCTACGGGCTTTGGCCCCTACCAAGCGTAGGGTACCAACGATATAGGGGAAGGTCCGGGAATCCCCTCCTTTTCAGCCTCTTCTCGGCGTTATACTCGTGTTCCGCGCATAAGCGCTTTACTCTCGATAGTCTGGGAGAGTAAGCGAGTTGCGCGACGACTCGTTTGCGCTAACGCGTAAGAGAGATGCGTACGACGTGTTGTGTTTTGCCTTTGCTCTGTAATCAATCGATAAAAAACATGAAATGCTATGATCGTGTTTGTTTCTCTTCGTGTTGTTTTGTGTTACGCGTATTGTGTCCCTTGTGTCCTTTGTTGATTTCGCAACTATACGGAATCAGCAACGGACGTCGCGAGTGACGCGTATATCTATCTCCTTGTGACGAGAAAAAAAACTTTGAAAAAACCTCGTACTGATTAAAGTTTATTACGGTTCTTCATTGTGTGACGCGTCCGACTTCTGATCGATCGTTCCGCCGAGCGGCGAGGCAACTATATTTTTATTTCGCGTGAAACTTGTAAATGATAAGTGCACACGACGTGATGTATTTATCGCGGCCGTGTGTAAACGCTATCGATGCTAGCCATCGCGCGACATTGCGATGAAGAAGTCGGTTTGTTGTCGGAGAAGTTTTCGCGGTGAAAACGACCGGGTGTGTGAAACGACGAGTGCAGAGTCGTGCGCGGCTCCAGCTCGCCATAGACTTGCTTATGCGAGTTTGATTGTTGCGCCCCGCGGGTACAAGTACGGTGAGAAATAACGTTGAGGATGCATGGAATAGAGAGGTCATGCTACTTCAAAAAGAATCGCACGACACGGTTCTCTCGTGTGTTCAGTTTCGAAAGTAAACGGAATATCCTTCAGCCGATATTGCGTCTAAACTCTCGCAGAAATTTTCCAAAACGTTACGCGAACTGTTGATACTTCTAGAAAAGAGAAAATAAGATAAATTATCAAAATCTAAAATTTGTATAAATTTTTATTATTTCTAATAGCGTTTTTGATCGCAGCATTAATTAACGTCGGTATTAATTAACGTCAATTTTTGGTCGAGCAATCAAGCAATACGATTGGTCGATTTGCCAAATTGATGTTGTTAATTCTAAAAGAAAAGCGATTTTCTTTTAGAGAACTCGCTGCAGTGAACAATACTATAAGATTTTTTTTTATTTGTACAATGAAGAAATATATGAAAATCTTCGTGATAAGAGTGAGATATCCTTTGCGCGAATTTCTTGCTGCATTATTTTTGACTTGTTTGCCGGTGAAACGAACGGTCTTACGAAGCGCACGCGCGTCGTTTCGATTTATGTCACGTTTCGGGCCAGTCTTTGAGCGAGATAAGGATATATTTTACAAATACACATAGCGTGGCGCGATAGATCAGAATCGACTTGGCGAAGTGTATTTCTTGGCGGTGAACATGTGCAAAGAAATCGAGCCGCTGGAATTATTAATGCGTTTTCTCGGCTGTTCGCGATGAACTAGATGATGATTTCTCGAACGCTTTTTTTGTTCATTTACTATGCGTGAAGCGTTACTTCATTACGGGTATACGCAGAGAACAAACTTAATTGTTATGTAACGCAACTCAAGCGCTTCTTTGTTTCCGCTTTTGTGGAAAATTATTTACACTTTACTTGAAATCGCTTTCCCAAAGAGAAATACAATGTCTTGCGGAATAATAAATCGAGTGATGCCGCTCACATTGTGCATTGACTGTTTTCCATTTACGTCAGTCATAATATAATGAAATATAATCGTAGTGCATTTTATTTACACACGCAAATCTCAAACGACTGTTTTAACTTTTGTGTTAACTATCATGTATGTCGTTGCGAGAAAAACAGGATTCCGCGCGACTTTATTACATCGCCTGATTTTGACGCGAAAAAGAAATAAAATTGTATAATCATCATTGCGGAACCAGTTTTGGCAGAGCGCGAAAAATTCCGTAAAATTTGCCTGTATTGTTTCATATACATATAGATTACGTTATAACGCGCGCGCGAGCCGTGAAACGAAGATACGGTACGAAATCGACGCTTTCTCTTTGTTACGCTTTATCCGCCCGATAAAAGAGGAAAGCCAGATCCTTGATCAAGATCCGTAGACAATTAGCGTCCGTGATCGCCATGCGTCCTGATCGAAATTACGGCGTTGTCGTCGAGCAAACGGATATGTCTGGTTTTTTGCGCGCGATTTAATAATGCACGGTTTGGCGTCTCTTTTTCTTTATTACACTCTTTTTTATTCGCTATCGCTTTATATGTGACGCTAACTCACACGTGCGCGACGGTAATCGGTCTGCACGTTGGCAAAGGCCGCGGCTTTATGATGCAACTAATTCTGAGAAGCGCGATGAAATGTTTTTGCAAAATCTTGTCTATCTTCGCGAGACCGGTATCCGCGCACCCGCAAGGAGCGAATTGATGTAACGCAAACACTCGTTAATTTATTGTTTTTTTGTTTCCCACTTCGGAAGAACAACCGTAATACAAGTGGAAGCACGTTGTCGAAATAAATTGACAAGTAACCGGAATAAATTTAGTCTGGCTGGAAGTGTGTGTAATTTGGCAGCGATTCTCTGATGATTGTCTTATTCAAAGAGAGATGAGAGAAAGTATGTTATGTAAAACTTGAATTTTTAAAACTAAAACTTTGCAGCAAGTAGAGTTAATATTGCCTTGAATTGTTTTGAATTTATTCGTAGTTACGCAATTTACAGAGTATTTTCTTTCATAAGTGATCTTGTTTAAAACAGTTGATGGTTTTTTTTTTTTTTTTTTTTTTTTTTTCATTATCTCCGAAACTATGTGTGTAAACGGACAATGTTTGCGCTTCAAAACTTTATTGCGGTAGACAGAACCTAGATAGAAACTCGAAATGGAGATTTGAATGAACGCACAAACATGTACAATATATGTATACATATATCGGAGAAGAAAAGACGCGTGCGAAAACGATGCTATCTGTAACATGAGAAAATGAGACTTCTTATTAATCGGTCTTGTTACGTGCGGATGTGACGCGTATGCGAATCTAACATTCATTGTTATATTGAAGAACGTTGAACCGGTATCGAAGATATTGATAAATTGATCATACAATCAACTGATCAATAATTAAGAAATTGCAATTTCTCGATTTCCGGCAATGTTGCTTATTAGCGATATTAGCTTATGTGTGTAATAATCAATGGTATCATCAATTTGTTTGTTTTTTTTTTTTTTTTTTTTTTTTTTTCCGGAACAACATAAACTAACACGATACTTCCTGGAAATCGTCAGTTTGGAACTAGCACGCGACAATTAACCGATGAAGGAAGGGGGATTAAATTGTTTGCTTTCTTATAATATAAACTTTTCTTTACTCTTGATAACTAACAAGTGAGATAGAACAAAGAATTAAAATCGGAAATTAAATTATTAGTTAGGTTTGTTAGTTAAACAGTTAGCAAAGTAAGTTATTAAGACATAACACAAAACATTTACAAATACGCGTAAATTTGGAGCGGCACGACAAATACACTTTCTATATTAGAACTCTATTTCATAAGAGAAGAATCGTTAGCGTGCCCGCTACAAAAGCCACCGATACTAAATTAGATTACGGAGTCTTTTAATGCGGGAGTAATGCGTAAGTGCGTGCGTACGACCGCAAAGAATGCGCGAAGAAAGGTAGATAATAAGGCAGAGATAATAAGACTCATGAGAAAGGCAAGAGTAAACATTAAAGAACTGTTACGTCGGCAATTTTGAAATCCAACAGAAGAGAGAGGGAAAAAGAGAGAACTTTAATTATCGCTTAATCTTGCTCGTTTGCAACGGTTAGTTACAATAATTTCAATTATTTTTATAACGATGACTTATATTAAACGCTTCAAAATCTCGAAGAGACAATTTTTTGCCAATCTACTTTTAATTAAAATTGGTCAAAAATGTGTTTTGTACATTGTTAGATGAACCGTTAGAAATTGTTACATGAACGTGAAATTTCAAAGCGGTTTCTGAAATATTTTATTGTGATCTCATTTCGCGAATGTGATTTTGCGAAACGGAACCCGGCAGCATGGTGTTCGATTATAATCTCCTTCCTCATTAAATCCGCGCGTCCGCGACGTGCACAAGAATTAATAAGACGCACGCTTGCCGGGCCCGTCCAATTAGAATGTAGAAATTAATTTGACGCCGAGGTAGTTCCCGCGCAAAGACGAACAAGAAGATTACTTTCACTGCGTGTACACGCCGCGTGTACATCTCACGTCTAGTTAGTTTTCCCCGCGGTGTATTTCAGAATTTTATACTTTCGTGAGTTCATTAACGAAATTCATTAGCAAAAATCTCTTAATAATCTCGTAAGGGCTTCACTTGGTCGCTTATTTGCAAATCGCGGTTAGTGACGCATAACGGTTTAGATAACTGTGTTAACTACATTACGTGATAAGAACGCGACCTCTCTATCTCATTCTCAAAATAATACCGTCGTAATCTCGAAGAATTCAGTAAGTTTCAGTTTTACATTGATCACACAATTAAAACGTTTGTGAAATTCTTTCAAAAAATTGTTTTTAGAAAAATTAAAAATACATCTTAAAGAAAATATCGAATGTATTCTGTTATTTGTAGCATGTAAATTTTTTTACAACAAAGATTACGCCGCGGTTGTTTATTTATAAGATGTGGTGAAGTAAAAAATTTATGACGGTGCGATCGACAAAGACAAAAAAAAAAGTTAAGAGTGAACGTTTTATTGAGATGACGATGACGTTAGCGAAATGTCAGCGTAGCTCTCTCATAGGAATTTATCCTTGTCGTTCGTGCTGAAGTGTTTATCATATTCATTTATGTCGTCCGCAATGAACGACGCTAGTCTGATAATACCGAACGGGCACCGCTGCTTGCGTCGTGGATTACGGAAGTATCCGAGTATCGATAAGAAATTGTGGGACCCGAGCAGCAGTTGGATACTGAAGTGGGATAACATAGTGAAGCATCCGGGCGCGAGAGCGCGGGGATGTCACTGTGACATCCACAAGCCACCTTGGTTGTATCCAGATTTAGGTACATATAGTAATTATAGGTAAAAATGATCAAAACTTGCAAAGTGATTGATGAAATGGGGGGTTAATGTGATAAAGTGGAATTTTTTTAGGAAGGAGAGTTGTTTTATCAACAATGATATAAAAAGTTTTTTTTTTAATTATTTGCTTTATTAACGTAAATTTATATAAAACAAATCATTTTTGTGATTTGCGCAAATTGTTGATTACAAATGTTTCTCTTGTGTGTTTCAGTTGGTAAAGATAGCGACGAGCCTGACAGAGTGGCGGTAAGTGTAAGAGTTCGAAGATACATAAACGGTTTTCCGTTGCGAGAGTTTGTAAATTGAAATGACGGTAGAAAAAAAATCTGCATTATAGGTGAAATCGGCTTCCGTTAAGAAGCTGAACATGCCACCGAAAAGAGGTCAATTTGGACCCGCTAAGACACCTTCTTCCGCATTAGGTATATTTTGAGTTATGTGTATATATATATTATGTGTATTGTATTTTTACACTATGATTTATACAGATTTTTATTGTACTTTTTTTATTTTTTCTTTCATTTTGAGAGCATGATAAATTGCAAAAGTAGCGATAGTAATAAGCAAATTTCTCTGAAATATTTTCAGTTACAGTAGTTGACGTGCAAATTTTGAATAATATATAAACTTAGAATTTTAAATTATATTAAAGCTAGAAATATCAATGTTTTTATTATATTGTAAATATGATATACATAACAATATTTACGTTGTATAAATCAAATCTTTTGTTTCTGTATATGTGTCTCTTTTCATGGTTCATTTGACATGTATATGTGAATGTAACTCAATGTTGACTAATGTCACAAAGAGCACATGTTTCCGCACGTATATTAAAGAGTATACGTAATATCCACGCTTAATTGTAACCGTAATGCTTCACTTTCATATATCTTTAATAATATACACATGGTCCGAGGGAACTCGCCAACAAAAGGTCAATGTGACGTTGACGTTTCGATGACGAGAATAACGCTAACTGTTCGCTTGCATGACAGCTCCTCCTTCTGGTACTCCATCCTACACGATCCCAAGGGCAGCGACCGTCAAAAGAGCTCTGTCAGTAAGAACAGCATCAGGTATAAATTCTAAATCCTATTATTGGCAACTGTATATTTTAAGAGATTTCTCGCTGTTCTCGAAAATTACTCGGTTAAGAAACTATCAATAAATTTTATAATACGTAGCGAGATCAAAATATCATCAGAATAAATTGCAATTACATCAATTTCTTCTTAATTAGTAACATGTGCATTATTGCTTTGTTATCAGCCAATATCAGCTTTTCATTTGTACCGGATATGGATAATTTATAATGCTTATTTTTATTATCATTTGCAATTTATTAATTTTTTTTATGGCTTGAGCACCTGTTTACATGTAACGTAATTGATGTAATTTTTGATATCACGCAGTCATAGGCAATTTTGCAAAAAAATGTATAGCATGAAAAGCATTATCATAAGCAAGATCGTAATTCTTCAGTACGCGCATTGTATTCCAATATACATTCTCATTACACACATATTGAATCGAATAAAGAAAATTCTTCAACACGTTGAGTCGAATAAAAAAAGTTATCGTACTGCTTTATATCCAGCACAAGCCGGAGCTGTCGACGAAGAATGCTTTATCACTGCGTTCGAGGACGTCCCTACTGTTACCTTATTCTCGGCGAAGGATCTCGAAGAGCAGATGAAAGTTATCAGAGACACAGTGGACGACGACAAAAAGGACTGGAAACAAAGAGTGGACAGTGTATGTGCCACGGTTAAAAAAAAAGAAAAAAAAATTTCACCTCATCCTCTAATCGCTTTTTTTTTTTTATAAACGATTTCTTATTCGTTGTCTTCTTCTGTTGACAGATGAAAAAGCTAAGAGCCATTGTACTCGCAGGTGGCACTAATTACGAAAATTTCCCCGAGTGCCTAAAGAACATGCAGCGACCGTTTGAACAAGCCTGCACCGATCTGAGATCCCAGGTAGCAAGAGAGGCGTGTATCACTCTAGCCTTTCTGAGTCAAAGCCTGAAGACCAAATTCGCCGGTTTTGGCGAGACAGTTTTACTCACGTTAATGAACCTCATACAAAATAGTGCCAAGGTAAGTTCTCGTAGATTACTGAGTTTTTTTTATATTTTTTTCACGTTATTTAGATACAAGTATTGCCCGAAACGTTGTGTTGATTCCAATTATGTGTCTTTACTAACATTTGTTGTATTTTCATTGAAAATGCACGATAATCAAAGTGTGTTTTAGTTTTTTTTAATGTAATATCTGTAAAAGGATTTAATCAGCTGTCGTTTTTTTGCCGTTAATTAGGTCGTGGCGACAGCCGGTGCGGTGGCAGTTCGATTTATCCTTCAAAATACTCACTGCAACCGATACGTGCCTATTATCATATCGTGCGTATGCCACAAAAGCAGAGACATTCGCAGAGCGTCTTGGGAGTATCTGACGTTAATTTTGCAGACTTGGCCTACGCAGATATTGCAGAAGCATGTGACGATATTGTCGGACGCTCTTAAGAAGGGCATCGCGGATTCCGATTCGGAAGCGCGAGCTTTTGCCAGGAAGTAAGTAAAAAAACTTGATAAGTTTCTCAATTGACGCTTTGCTCGATGAAGTGAGCTCTAACATTATCAATTTTGTTTCGCTTTTTTGCAGATCGTTCTGGGCATTTAAAAATCATTTTCCGGAACAAGCTGAAATACTACTTAATACCTTGGACGCGACATACAAGCGATCTTTGATGTCACTCAGCAACAGCGGCAGTAGTAACAGCTTGAACGTCGTAGCTAACGCGAGATCATCAAGCGTTAGTCCACGCACAGCTAGACCCGTAATAAGTGCCGCAGGTAAAGATTCTCTGCTTGTTTGTATCGCGGTATGTAAATCGTGTTTTTTTTTCTTTAAGAAAGAAAGTACATTGAAAGTACGTTGTTATATTGTTGTACGATGTTTATTCGCGCTTTGCGAGACTAATATAAAAGACTTGTCACTTTGTTTTTCATGCTGCTTTGCGACTTCTCTCTTCTTTACATTAAACGTATGAAGGTAGTACGGAAAATTTGCATCAGACCACGATTCAACCGCACGGTCCGCTCAGACGTACCCCGTCCTTGCCTCGATCTTATCGTCAATCTGGTATCCCGATACTACAAAGACCAACAGATAGTCATTGTAATTTTTCCACAGTCATTTTCATGAAAAAAAACAAAAAAACAAAAAAAAACTAAAATGCACTACGTTTCTGCGCATTATGTTTTACGTATACACACTAAAGAAAAAACTCTGCACGCACGAGACTGACGTCTTATAGACAAACTATTTTAAAGTTATCATCAAATAGAGATGATCTAATGGCAGTATCATCAAGCTAATCTAATCTTACAATTTTGCAGATCGAGGTACACCAGGAGTTAGATCTACAAGTGCGATCGATCTGCAAGCTGCTCAAAGAGCAAAAGCCAGGATAATGTATGCAAATATAAGCAGACAAAAAGCAGCAGCTCTTCGTAAGCAACATTAATTTTATTACTATATTTAAAGGCTTTGGAACAAATAAGTTGCTATTAATGTAAACAATAAATGTTTTATTGTTTTGTTGTATTAGCTCGTCCTAGTAAATCTCCAGATCCCACCGCAATTGCTAGCCCAGAAAGAATTGCGAGGACGAGAACAAGAGTTTCGGGAGTTTCACAGTCTCAACGTATGTTTTTTTACAATCTTTTCCGAAAGAAATATCCACAAGAATTTATTTTCAATTATTCTTATCTTTATAGCCAGCAGTAGATCAGGTTCCCCATCGTCTAGATTAAGTTACGCCACGTACAATCGCGAAGGTGAGTCGCTGATAGGTAGACCGAGGCGATTGTCGGGACATACTATTGGCAGCACGAGCAACAGTCGCGAGCCTAGTCCGCAGAGATTCGGAATGGACAGGAGTTTCGCTGGTAAACTGAGGTGCGTTACAAATACTTGCCACAACTTTTGAGTATTTGACAAGACACTCGAATTTTTGCAGAGGAAGAACTTTACATATGTCGCCGACGGACAGCACTAGACCTCCGGTTATGGCACAAAAGATGCTGCAGAAATCACGCGAAGCGGAGTCCGCCTTGGCAGATGCTTTAACCTTTGATAGTATGGATAATTATACCAGAATACCAGGCGGCAAAGGAGATCACAGTGACGACAGCGAAAACAGCAGTATATGCTCGGAACGAAGCATAGACGGTTTCAGACGAGCTAGTGATGTAAGTACAAAGTTACGTAAACCAAGAGAGTGGCGCAATTATTGACTACAAATTCGATCTTAGTCACTTGAAAAAAGTTTATATGTCATGGAGAATTGATGTTACTTAAATTTGTTATTAAATTACTTTCGTATTGACTAAAACACTAACATTCATGAAGAGGAAATTGCTGAACTGCTGAATCAGATACATCTTCATACATATTTTATTTTTCATTTATTATTAAACTCTGCATTTAATGTTACAAACTTACACTTTTTAGATAATTAAAATCTACTGCTTCTTATCATTAATTAGTTAATGTTTACACATGATATAAGTATTTTAGTAGCATATGATTTAATATGTTGAAGATAATACGTTGTGTATTGTAATTTAAAATATTTGATGATTTCCATTAAGATGCAATTATCTTCTTAATTTTTTATATTGTTATTTATTGAATTAATCTCTTATTGAACAAAGAAAATAAGAATATCTTTGAAACACAAAGGATACTCTCTCTCTCCCTCACACACACACACACACACACATCTTACGATGATGTAACTAATGCATGTGATTTTTATTTTTGGTTTCGTTGTGATGTGTTTGTTTGTTTGGTTTGGACTAACGCCGTTCTTTTTGTTCTCCATATTTCTTCATCGTCCATCTACCCATTAGTCGTTCTCATGGAGTGGCTCTCAACCGAGACTATATCGTGATCTATGGGATCAATCAATCCCAAAGGTTTGTTAAATTCTTTCTTTTTATTTCTTTGCATTAAGGTAAATATAATTATGACATTTTTAAATCAGTCACTCGTGTATATACTTTGATGTTAAAGAAATTTTTAAATTATCTATTATTATTTGTGTAAAAAAAGAAAGAATATCGCAGCGCTTGCTCAAGTTTAGCGCCAATTGTTAAGGCAAATCGTTAGTTGATCACAGTAGCAGAACATGATTCATTATTAAACGAGATAACAAAGAGTGACAAACATCTCTGAGTTTTTCTGAAAGAACACAGTTCTTTCTCATATTTTGCAGGACATCAAAGAAATTATTGAGAATTGTGCTCACAAACATTGGGGAGACAGAAAAGAAGGTTTGGTAGGCTTGCAGCATTACTTGAGCAATGGAAATACACTTACAACAACGGATTTACGTAGAGTAACGGATATTTTCACAAAAATGTTTATGGATTCTCATACCAAAGTGTTCAGTTTGTTTCTGGACACGTTGAACGAATTGATCATTACTCACAATGAAGGTCTTGGTGACTGGCTTTACGTTTTATGCGCCAGGCTTCTCAATAAATTGGGCACCGATGTGTTAGGATCTATACAGACAAAGATCCACAAAACACTTGACGTTGTGAGGTAAGAATGCGCATAAAAGTTTTTTCATACAATTTTATATTTCTTAATGTTAACTGTGTCACTCAATTTTAACACAATTACAATGTAATACAATTTGTAATTGTGTTTGATTTTTCCAGAGACTGTTTCCCGGGCCAACAGCTTCTACCGGCTGTGATGAGGTATCTAACAGATCCAACACAAACACCAAATTTTCGCGTGAAAGTAGCAGCATTGACTTTTATCACGCAGATCGCTGAGACGGCAGAACCGTCCGCACTAAGCAGTTCTGCATCCACAGCGATTGCACGACTGCTTGACTGGTCGAATGACGTTAAAAGCCAAGATGTGAGGAGGCACGCGCAGAATGCTGTGATATCACTTTACAATCTCAATCCACCTCAAGTTACTATGATACTCTCCGAGTTACCGAAATTGTATCAAGTGTGTTTTAAATAATTTACTGATTGTCGGTATTTGTGTTTTTTTTTTTTTTTTTAATATCTTGTGCTTGAATCACTTGTTTGTCTCCTTAGGAAACAGCCTGGCCTCTAGTTCAGAATCACTTGAAGAAGACGTCCGCATCGAGTAATCCGGCGTCACCTGGTACCCCACCACCTAGAGTGCAGAGTTCACCGGCTCGTACAAAAGTAAAGAACGAAATTAAGACAGAAGCGAAGACCGAAATCGATGGTGGAGACGACAATTTGGAAGAAGTGTACAAGTACGTACGCGATGTTTTGTCGAATCGGATATTTCAATAAAAGCTCGGAGATATTACAACTGTAAGATATGTATTAACTTTCTTGAAGTTCTGCTTACAGATCTCTGCGACGCACTACTGCTGAAATTCAAAATTATGGCTTCGAACGTCTGGAGAGAGCCACTACCAGCAAAGATAGTGGAATTAGCAATATGGCTGATGTGGAAGAAAGAATGGAAGGTCTCACATTATCTAATTCGGTAAGACTAGAAGAAAAAAAAGTTTTTGAAAGCTTTTGCTCTTGACCGTTTCGCTATAATGAGCAAGAATGAGTTGCAAATATAGATAAAAATAATGCTGATCTAATTTTTTAAGGGTCGATCTTCGTCTGTCTCTTCACCAACACAACGAGGAAGATCTGGCAGTAACATTACAGTTAACGGATCCGATACGATTGCTGGTGATTTGATTCTACCTCAAGAAAATAATGGTTATAAAACACATGGTATGTATTTTGTCTCTTGATAAATAAAAATTTCTGTGTTTAAAAGAGTCAGAATATTTTACGAGAACAAGATATTTTATATGCAGGATCGTCACCTGATTTGGTGAACAGACCAGAAATCGTCGACAATATGGTTAAGACTCTACAGTCAAAAGTAGCGCAAACTACAGAAAAAGTGTCTGTGTTACAAGAATTTCAACTTTATGTACGGGAAGGCGATGCGTCATATATTAAACGAAACTTCAAGTATGTCTCGATTCTTGTACAGTTTACCAGCTTCTTCTGTAATATATTTATTTTTTCTGATGTGTTTCAGAAAAGTGCTCAAAGTTTTATTAGATAGTTTATCCAATGACGGTAAAGTGATACAAGTAGAAGTGCTTCAAACGCTCATTGATATGCTTAAATGCTCTGAACTGGTAGAGAACTTTTCCTCTTACAATGAATTGTTGGTTCTGAAAGTTATTTACGCCTATAAATCCGACGATCAGAAGGTCGATTCTTCCAGCGGTAGTGGCGGTAGATCACCAGTGAGTATCGATTCTATTTGACTGTTTCAATTAGTAGAAATTTAATACATCATTACACAATGTTGTGACAGGTGCATTGGAGCGCGGAAAAATGCGCAGCAACCATGGCCATGGTTTTAAAACCGGATCAAATTATCCATTTAGTTTCCACCATAATCGCTACGGAATCTTATCCATTAAATATGGGTGCAATAAAGATGTTGCATAAAGTAGTGGAACATTGGGGTCGTGAAGCTATCGAACCTCATCTTGCCAAGGTTATGCCGGGTCTTATTAAGGTAAAATAGAACTTGAAAAAAATTTTTTTTTTATGCAAAAATAAACTGTTTTGCGTGTGTGTCGTTTCGATTTTATATTTCTATAGGCCTATGACGATACCGAGAGCGCGGTTCGCAAAAGCGCGGTCTTCTGCATGGTGGCGATCCACGTCGCGGTTGGCGAAGAGGTGTTGAAGCCGCATCTAAGCTGCTTGTATTCCAGCAAGCTGAAACTGCTGAATATTTACATACAGCGCGCGCAGCAACAAACGAACAGTCAGCCTGCGAGTCCGCGCAGCAACAGCAAAAACTAACTAACATCTAACACTGTTTTGACTCTCAGGATCGCGATGCTTAAAAGATTTGCCCGTTTTGGCGCGCGACATGAGCGAATGCTCATCAGCTTCCTCAGTAAGTCCAATCCGTAACTACGATCGATGACGGTTTTATAACCGTATGACTCGGAACTTTTGATACGATAGAGACTGATTTATATATATATATATATATATGTGTGTGTATATATATATATATATATATATATATATATATATGTGCATATGTATGTATGTGCGTGTGCGCGCGTGTGTGTGTATATATATGCGTTAATCGCGACAACATATTGGCGTGTGTATGTGTCAATCGCTGCTCGAGATAGTGATGTTGTCTGTAAAAGAAAGCTTAGCAAATGAGAAAAGCAATTTGTAATCGTTTTTAGTATTACGTTTGTCAAATTTGTAGAAATTCTTGATAAAAAGACTACAGAGATGAGTGTAGTGGTATTCGTTATCACAAGAGAATAAGATGAAAGTTCGTGCGATTTATCGAATTATGCAACTAACTGTGCATACAAAGAAAAACTTAAAGCTTAAAAAATGAAGTCCAAAACAGAAATATTCCGGCATACATTCTAAGTATTTTTATCAACATTTTATTAGATTCTAAAATTTATATAACTTAAAATTGCAGAGAAGAACGAGTGCATCTCTGTTTTTACAAGTATTTTAATGTGTTTATAGAAAGAGTTTATATCGTTATATTTCTGTTAGATTGTAATCAATATCAAAATATTGTATGTAATTATCACTAGTACGTAAACATTTTGATGAATAGTTATCAAAATCTTAAAATTTGTATTATTTTTTAAGTTAGATGTTTTTTGCAGTTTTGCAGTTAATTGCATGATCTTCCACACTTGAAAAAAAGTGAAGAAAGTATCAACAAATATCATTTTGTGATATGCTCGCAACTTATTCTGCAAACAAATAGTGAAATTAGGTAATTTTGTGTCATTTTGCGAACTGTATGATAATAATTCGGTTTATTATGTGCTATACGTTTCTTTTTGTATTGTTTTTCTTTATTGATATAATACTATACATGTACGTATATATATATATACAGGACAACAATATTTACGTTTATATTTTACGATGGAGAGATATTCAGAAAGTCCAGTATTTTTGTTAATATATGAATAAAAAACAAACGTTTATTTTGCAAACAGGAGTTGAAAAAAGTTTTGCTTTTATGTATACTATATATATATATATATATATATATGATGTTTTTTAATCTATCCATCATCACAAGAACCTTATACTTTGTAAAAGTTTAACGACTTTTGAGAGAATACAATACAACATCACTGTCTCCACGAGTCCTAATCTTTTCTCGTAACGCGCAGCAGTTGAATATTAATCATACGGGCTATCTGATGTTATATATTAAGATAATATTGTGAACGTGCTTGTTATCAATTTACGAGTGCCGAGCGTAAATATCGCGTGTCTGTCGCGAAACGTTGTGATTGCATTTTACAACAAACGACATGTGATAGCAAAGTGGAAACGTAAACAAGTATAATTTATTTGTTTTGAAATCTATGTGCTAGTCAAATTTCCAAGGACGCACAATAATGTAAAAAAAAAAAAAAAAAAAAATTAACTAATGGTACACAACTAACTATACATTACGGAAAGAAATATGTGAGATAAAAAGCGATATTTTAGATGTACGAATGCGAGAGAAAGCGCTTTGTGTGACTGATAAATTAGCGCATGTTTAAGAAGCAAGCATACATATAAATAAAAGTAGTGGCGATTATAGCAAATTGATCTGCTCGAGACTAACGTTAACATTTGAAATTATTCATCACGTTGCCAATAATAATAACGAAGGAACGCTAAATCAAACGTTAACATAACGAGTTTAGTAACATTTCGTGCCATTGTCGTTTCTGTTTACTGTATAATAATTATATATTTACACACACACACACACACACACACATGTATGTATGTATGTATGTATGTATGTATGTATGTATGTATATACATATATATATATATATATATGAACGTACGTATGTATGTATATATATGTATATGTGTATATATTATATATCATATATATATGTTTACACACACACACACAACACACAAACATATATTTAGTTGAGATAGATATGGAATAAGGATAATAAAAAAAAAGTAATTTTTACTATAAAATTTCCATTAAAATGAATTATTGAAATATTTCGAGATATTGAAAAATTTTTTTTGAAAACATTTGTTATTCGTACGTAAATATTACTTATTATAAAAATATGTCGTGTGTAATAGGTAGAGAAAAAAAGCAAACGTGTCGTTCTCAGCGAATTCCTTTGCAACACAAATGTATGTGTCCGATAGTACCTCGATAATTCATTTAAGCGTAATGACGCGATAATTCTCAAACATAAATTATGGCCAAATAGTGCCAAAGAAAAGAACAAAATATCGAATAGAGCACGAATGTAGGAGCAATCTGACGCGTAAACATTGAGGAAAAAAAGAGAAGTAAGTTAAAGCACGACAGACTGTGTATTTCTTTTACTTTGTGCCTTCGGCGTCGATGCGACGGGATTTGATTGACAATTGTCTTTCATCATCACTTAGAAACAATTTTGCAGATAGAGATACAACTACCAAGAAATTAAAAAAGAAAAAAAAACAGAAATGCGAGATTTTAACTGTTGCCGACGTCATATATAAAAAAAAGAAATGAACACATAATAAAATCTTATAAATTTATTCTCGTAGCATAGTGAAATTCGTAAACAAATTCAATATTTTTTCCATTCTACGCTCCATTCTATATTATATATAGAATCTCGAAAGTATATATATATATATATATATATATATATATATATATATATATAATATATATTTCGCAAATAAATCTATTCCTAACGCGCTGTTATTTCACACACGCGATCTTCTGCGTTTTACTTCTTGAAAGCTGAATTGTCACAAAAACAAAAGAATTGTTCTTACTAGTTCTCGAAGGAGAGACGAGTTCTTCGTTGCGCATTTAACGATCGAAATAGCAAGACTTGCGTCTTGAAATTTGCTAAAATTTCAGATGCGTTATGTATTTAAGGAACAGGCCACGTGCAAGAGTATAAAATGTTATTCGTAAACAAAAAGAATTCAATGCAAGAATCGGAATTTTTATTCGTAAGAGATCTATCTTCAAATATAATTTTCTAAAATTAGAACGTTTTATTTTCATTTTGAGATTCACTATATTTAATAATATGAGATAAACGCAAAAAACTCTTACAAATTATATATTTATTTTTGTCCTTGCATCGAATATCGTTTCTCGGTATCCGACATTTCGATCGAGTTCTGTTTTGTCCTTGCAACGGCTCGTGGCCTGACGCGTTGTGTATATACGTTATACATATACAAATTATGCGATACACACACACAAAATATGTAGAGTCTAATAATTGATATACAAATTAGATAGCTCATTATCACTGCCTGCAGCGTCGTCGGTGATCGTGCCAAGGAAGATTTTACGAGGCACTTACTCTAACACAACCGAACTCTGCACGGTGATGTCTTTATCGATTCGCTTGTTCTGTTAAGTTTTATAATCATTATTACTATATTATATGTATCGATATATTCTGACTTGCGTTGTAATTGTCAATGCGTGTGTGATATACGTAAGAATCTTAAATGGTGTAAACGGTTGCGTTCAACATGAACGATTTCATAGCTATTAATTTTTTTCTCTTTCTTCCCGGATCATTCATTCGACAAAAAAATTTATATTATTTTTAGAGCATAAAATGCTTTTTTTTTTTATTAATTAATTGTTAATATACATGTTATCTCTTTCGTGCATAGCAAAGTCCATCATTGAGTGTTTTTCATCGGAAAGTTGCCCTTATGTGCACCTATCTGTGCTATCTATGTGCGTGTGTGTAATATATAAATATACACACACACACACACATATATATATACACGTATACACACATGTGTGTGTGATTTGATCAAATAATATCCGAATTGCGCATGTCTTTCCATATTTAGCAAGAAGGGAGAGAAAATCATAAGATATTGTAACATATTTAGTTGAGTTTATTTTTGTACAAAGCAAAACAGTAATAAACTCTTGAATGATAAATTTAATGTTATATAATCTTGTCACTATTTTTTCTTTTTTGCTAAATATGAAAAGACATACGCAATTCGGGTTCTTTGATCAAAACTACTACATACACAAACGTTTTTTGCGATACCGAGTCGCTTTGTGCATAATGCAAGCTTTACTCTCTCTAAAACAAAAAAGCAGTATATATATTTATCATCCCAGTGCAAAACTTTCATCGTAATTATCACCATTCTCGAGAAACCGTTTTTACGTATACTTCAATAATTTCAATCGATAGTGTAACAAACTTATGTGATCTGTCATGCGATTTTTTGCGCCGCTGAAATTTTAGAAAATCGTTGCATTGTAATGAAACGGATAATAGTTTTTTTTTTTTTTTAACGAACGAGCGAGTGAAACTTGATTTAGTTCGATTGTCGTTCGATTTCAGAGAAACAAAAGAAGATACATATTGTAACTCTTTTTCTTACTGTTGAGGAACAGCATAATTATATGCTAATGAATCTTTTGTTGCTGCAGATTTTGTCTATGAAGATAGTTGAATACTTTGAAGATATACATGGAAAAATCTTTTAATAAACTTTTTTTTAATGTTTACTGACGCGCACTTTAAATTGTGCGTTTCAGTTTTTATTAAAAACAAAGAAAAGAAAAAACCAATTGTATTTCCGTAAAAAACTATCTTCTTGAATTACGTCTTTCGAACTCTAGGTGATCCTAGTTTTTTTTTTTTTTTTAATCCTCCATAATTATTTAATTTTCTTAAATTAGATATTATACTTTGCAGTAATCGGATTTTGTTTGTGATTGCTTCATGTTTTTCGGGAGCTTGAAACATGATTTTATCGCAACTTATTATCTTGGTGCAGCTGTTGGGTTTTTTTGTTTTTAACGCAGTGAGAACGTTGCGCACGCGCAACACCAAAATTGAACAACGTGTCTCGCGCACGTTTCTTTGTTGATATCTTCAAAATAGTTTCTTGAATCACGGCTACGTAAGTATTATTGTTCTACTAATTATAACTCTTGTTAATAAACTTTATTAAATTGTTTTATATGTTTTTACAATGACGTATATACTGCGGTGGAAGTTTATAACGACACGAAGTACATGGACATCAACATTTGTCTCAATCTTCGTATATAGAAAAAGAGCGACAGAATACATATCATAGAAGGAATGTCCTCGATCACGCATTTTCGCGATAACAGAGCGCGCATAATGCACATGATATCTTATTCTTTCGAAAAGAATCCTCCTCCACACACACACATAAAACAATTTCTTTTTTACCGTTTACAATTGTTCTGTGAAAAATCTCAGAAATGCGAAAAATCCTATTGTCGCTCTTATCACATAAACAAATGCAGAGAATGAATTTTCTCTTCCCGTTCTTTCTATATATTTATATATGAGAAGTGATATGTGCAGTTATCAACTGATATGTGCAGTTATCAACTGATATGTGCAGTTATCAACTGATATGTGCAGTTATTACATATTAAATTCAATCATTTAATATGTGATAACTGCACATATTAAAATTCTAAGTTGTTTGCGGGAAAAAACAAGAAAAAAGAAGAAAAATAATATCACATGTGGTAAAAGTGAGTAAAAGTACATTCGTTGTGACGATAAGCCTTATAACCTCGTTCTTCAATTTTTCGCTTTTCTGTTTGAAAGAAATTACATAGTTACTACACACAATGATCGATCAATTGTAAGTACACAAGGATAACGGTAAAACCAATCACACATCGAAAGACGAAAATGTGTATCTCGCAAAAGCGCAACGTGCGCAACGAACGTGCATCAGAAACTACCAAAAGCTTTATTCGTAATTTTACCATTTATATACGTATATATGGCGTATTGTGGTTTACAAAAAATACAAAGCTTAACCTGTTTTGCCTCGTTCGAATTGACGAATGTGCCGTTCGTCACGAACTTGCGCGGTTCAATGATTCGTCTTCTTCTGTATTTAGACAGAACGATCTTTAAACAAAATTGATTTAAAAATCACACGATAATTTTTTATTACATTCAGTTGAATCCTTTTTTATATAATTTTTAAATATAATTTTTATTATATCTATACAAATATAACTATAAAAGGCATGTTGTATTACTTTTGCTGCTGAATCGAGCAATTTTCGTGTATGACATTTAAATATAAAATGTAAATTATTATATTTTGTTTGTTTGGTTTTTTTTTGTACGTCATCGCAAGCGCGACTTCCCTCAAACGATATCTTGTTTCGTCTGAATAATTCCTAAATCAGGTTTAAATATCTTCTCTTCAAAGTAAACAAAAACGCTAATGCTCGCGAAATCAAACGAATCATTTAAGTAATTTGTTTATTATTATTTGACACAGAGAGAACGCGCGATTTCTTGCCGAGAGTTCTTAACTTTGAGAAAAAATGCTTGATTTGTCTAGAGAAAACCGTTCATGCATTTGTATACAGATTCATCGCGCATCTTTCCAAACAGTTTAAAATTCTACCACAACTCGTAACTTTTGTTTTCTTTATCACCATTATGCTATCAGCGGTATGCTATTGATAAGTAATAAAAGGAAAAGTCACGCAAAAAGAGCGATAATATCAGAGAATCTTTAGTTATGTGATTATTTAGTAACCTGCATGGCAACAGATCAATATCATAATAATATTGTAATGACGATTTTTTTGCACGAAATACTCGTAGAAAAGAAAAAATAGAGAAGCACTTTAACGCGAAAACGTACTTATTTTTCGTATACTTTTTGCAAGATAATCACGCGTTTCTTTCAACATATTTCCTTTACACAATGATTCTACATATATTAGTAGCTTTGATTTATCAAGACATAATAGAAGAGACGAAGTGTTGTATACATTCGCATAACAAAATGCGAAATGTGTATCGTCGAGCATTTAGATTGTATTATTTAACAACGAATAAGAAGAAAGTGAAAAATAAGATGCAAAGATCATTTTCTTATCTTCGTACTTCATAGGTATATATTATTCTGTCCTGAGGTTGTGCGTTCTTTCGACGATCGGCATGTATTTCACGTAAATAAATATACATCTCGCGTGTATAATTCGCGATGTAAATAGTATATATAAATTCGTTCTGTAAAAATGAAGGCTGTATTCTCATGATGTCTCAATACTTTGGTCACTGTCTCTGAAACCACTCAAACTCTGCGTATCCGTAATATGCAGATCGCGATAAAAGAAAAACGAAAGAAAAAGAAAAAAGCGTCTTAAACGTTTTGCACATTTTTTGGATGAAGCGGCTCGGTGCCTTGCAACTTCTTTTGCTGCGCTCTTCGCCTAGCACGTCGCTTCTTCTCCTTCGCCTCCACTCCCAGGGCCAGGAAGTTGTTCTGGAAGTACTCTTCGATTTCCGACAGCTTCTTACCGTGAGTCTCCGGCAAGAGTAGCCAGACAAAAACAGCCGCTCCAAGAGAAACACCGGTAAAAAACCACTGCACCGCGTACGATCCTTAAAAACGCAAAATTTTACACACCTTTTTGCGAACAGAATTCTTCATAATAAGTGAAAAATATTGAAAAAGTAATGACTCAACTACTTAAGTTAGTGAAGAAATTAAAAGATTTGTAAACCTGGGAGTAAAAAAAAATACAAAGATTAGATAACACTGGTGCAATGTAAAGAAAATACAATTAAAAATACTGCTATATTATAGATGAGATAATACAAGATAACACACAAAAATAAGGCGCGTACCTCCCAGAAAAGCTTGCAAGCTTCTGTAACTTTGCAGCGCTGCGAACATGAGCAGATTTGCCATGGAATAACTGATGGAATGAGCGATTCCGCGGATCTCAGTCGGGAACAATTCCGCTGTCATGGTCCACGGAATGGTCAACATCCCGACCATCGACGTGCATACATAAAGTAACAGACACAGCACTGGTACCTATAAACGCGTATCGTTCGATAAAAACAAAAATGAACTTCTTGACAAAAATTAATTTGAACTCAATCTTCGAACTTACCCAATAGCCGCTGCGATCGCCATTTTTTATGTTCAACGTGAAATAACCAGAAACAGCCATGCACGCGGCCATTCCGATGCACGAAATTATGCACAACGCTCGTCTCTTATATCGTCTCAGCAGCCAGGTGTTCACCATGGAACATAGAAAACGCGTCACGCCAACCAAAATAGACGCAATGTATTCGTCAACGCCAGCGCCCACTTCCTACGATTTAATTCACACAGGGACTTAAGATCGATATTGGTTATTAATTACAAGTCAGAAAACTTGTAATATATATATATACATATGTATATATATGTTTTATTTACTTGGAACCAAGTTACTGCGTAGAATAATGTAATGTAAATTCCGGAAAATTGCTGGAAAGAAAAGAGCAGAAAAAGTATTGCCATGGGTTTCCACCCGGTCGGCTTGAGAAATCCACGAAGCTTCGACGACGCGTTGCCGTGTTTGCTCCGCCGTTGTTCGCTCAATTTAATTTCATTCTCCTTCATAATAGTGGTGAACTGTGCCTCGATTGTTATTTCGTTCTTGTAAAGCCTATGCAAGCAACAATCGGAATTCCAAATCCGTGATAAAAACATTAGATTTTGAAACTTTAAACAACATATTGGAAATTACGAAGTTATCTTAGTAATTAGTAACAAATTAAAAAAACTATAGGCTCTACAATATGTAAAGAAAAGGCCAAAAAAAACTTATGCATTGTTGTGTTGCGAAAATATTTAAACACTTTTATCGCTTAGTTTATTGATACTATTGTATTGAAGATTACATGTAATATAAGATTAACAGCATAATTATCACCAAAGTTTGGTTATTTTTTGGCCTTTTCTCCATATATAGTACTTTCTTATAGTACTTTTTGTTATTTTTATTAATTTTTTAGTATTAAGAAAAATCTATTTTTCTGATATACGGAAAAATCTATAAAAATTTTACTTTCTAATTAAGTTCCGGACTTACCGTTCTAAGGACTTCTTGGCTTGATCGATACGGCCTTTGGAGACAAGCCAGACCGGCGATTCTGGCACCCATAGTTCCACCAGGATAATAGGTACGATCGCATAGATGATGCTAAGCCAAGCGACTGTTCGCCAGTGTAGATAAGCACCTTTTAAGTAAGACAGCACCATTCCGAACGACGCCAACGTCGGTCCGAATGAGATCATGGAACCACGCAGCTCCGGCCTGGCCACTTCGGTGATGTAAACGATTGCGGGCGAAGATGCCAGGGCGGTCGCAAGTCCGGACAGCAAACGACCGACCAACAGCATCGGCAAATTGGTCGAGAGAGCAATGAGGACCCAACCGCAGATGCAAGGTATCGCCCCGATCTGCAGGGTTCGCAGTCGACCGACCATTTCCATTAGAAAGCCGCCCAATAGAGCGCCGATCGGCGCGCATACGACAACCAAACTGGCTGGAAGTCAAATCAATTTTTTTAATTTCAATTCTCAATTCTTTTTTAATTTATATGCATTTTATATGTTGCGTTTTATTAGTTTTGATGTGTGCGTTTTTATCGCAAAATGTTTTTTTCTCCATCACAAACTTTCTCTCAAAATCTTAATTTTTTTAACATATATTTTCTTAAAATATTTATTTAGAAGAATAATTAAAGAGATGGCGTTGACGATGCGTTGACATGTTTCCGGATGAAAAATGTGTTTACAACAAAGGAGACTTGCATTATTACGCGAAGATTGCGATACCGATAGACGCAGATTGAATTGCGTAACGTAGATTTAATCAGAGCACGAAAACCGATCGAGCGTTGTCTGTTAATCAGCAGACATACATGTATAACGGCTTGCACGTGATTCCTGTTTGACAATTGCGACAAGTTTTACGTAATACTCGTCTGCTCTCGTGATAATTCTTTATCAATAGGAGAGACACAAGTCTATCGATTATGTCAACGCTGACTCGCACATATTGCTTCACGATAAATATTTTTATCGCAAAAATTTGACTTTTGTTGCTATCGTGACGTTGCCATTTCACTTAATAAGTGTTTCTATCGCAAAGGTTAAACTCTGATACCATATCGATACGAATCTTTTCTCGAACTCGTCATTTACGAAGCGAGATGCTCGATTCTTTATCGCGTGATTTCAATTTAAAAAAATTCTTACTGAATCCTTACTGAACAACAAAACGCGTTTCGTTTCTGCGATATTGCCTCGTTGTGACATGCGCTTGAAAAATATTTGCTTTATCTCACCTATCCAAGAAGTCTGCTCTTTTGTGGCGTGTACTTCCGCGTCTTTCTTTTCAAGATGTGGAATAAGAGTTGCCGAGTATGCCATAGCGAGACCTACCGCTATGTGGAAAGACGCTGCGATAATGCACGCGGCGATCTGCGTAGATCCGAAATGTAACATGTATAGCTTTCGCGTAATAAAGGTTTTGCTTTGAAAAGAAACTCGCTACTATATGTAAAGTTCTTTGCAAAATACATACAAGTAAAAGAATCAGACAAATTATTCGTCTACGAATATCTTTTAAACATTGATTAATTCCGTTCAACAACCTGTTTAAAACATTTTTTTTTTAATCACTAATCATAAGATTCTTTTACTACTTAAATTATAAAAGAAAAACACTGGCCGTACAGAACGCAAATTTTATTTTCGAATACCTTTTTATTTTTAAAGCAAAACCTATATCATCGAATAAGTTTTTCTTCATCTCATTTCTGGTTATTTTAAAACTAACTCATTAAAGACGAAATCGTTGCTTTATAGGATGTATATTCACAACTGTATTCAAATCTGGAATCTCTTACCGATGTACCGGCCGGTACTGTAAGCTAATAAGAAACTTGTAGCGATACTTACTGTAAAATCAATACATTTTTTTGAAGCAAAAATAGATATCCGTACTTCTTAAAAAACGGCAAAAGAGTAATAAGAACAATACGGAAACCGTGTATCAACAAACAATAAATTGAGAAACTAACATAAGTCAGAAAAAAGGAAGGACAAACTTAGCAAATTAAAGGGCACAAATTTGTTTAGATAAGACAAAGAAAATATTCAGTGTTTAAATTTTTTTCAAATTTCTCTAATATTTGCGTATAGTTTTATATGACTGAAGTTTCTTTTCTAGCTTAGAATTTTGTAAACTTAGAAAGAACCCTTTTCTTTAATTAATATTTATCATAATTTCATTTGTCTTAATATATTTATTCGCAAGGATGAATGCTTACGAGACTTCGAGTTCATATATGTAGAGAAAATAAATTGTGAAAAACGCTAAAAAGAACAAAAATTAATCGTTCTACGCAAGATAATTATACTGTAATTCACCTCTCGGATAGCATTTCTAATATTAGTCGGTTCGACGAAACCTTTGTTGAGACTCCGACTCGAAACGATTGCGTCTTTAAAGCACTCTCGTTCATTCTCCTCGATATTCTTCGAAGCTTCTCGCTCGACGCTGAAACATAATAGACGAATGTCAACCGGAGAGAAACGCGAAATAAATAAAAGCAAGAAATGAAAAATTTCACACGAAGTAACATGATCAATCCCTATTCGACATCTCGTTATATGATGAGACGTGAGACGTCACTTTGCAATTGCGATTATCGCACACGATGTGTTTGTTCGCAGACTGTGATTGTAACGCATAAATATTTATCGTATCGTGTGTTTTGCTGTCAGGTTCCTGTATCGAAATGATATTTGTCGAATACACTGCATAATTATCAGATTAAATTTCAAATTTTCTTTGATTTTCTTCATTTCTGACATAAAATCGAAAATGGCCGTGAGGTACTGAGAAGCTTAAGAAATTGTACATAAATTTACTACTCTAAATATAAAGATTATATGCAACTGTGTGTCTACACATGTTGCTCTCTCTCTTTCTCTCTATTAATATTTTGATTTCTTATCGTTTATGCAATATGAGTGAGTTTTTAATTAATACTTACGCGGCATGATATTAAGTGTCTGTGTATTAGTTCAGAGAATAGGATTGCAACAGTTTTAGTTATGAATGATTTATCGCGCAAATAACGATTCTTAAATAAGCAATGTCAAAACTAACAAATCAAAACTATAGTTTCCAAGTGATTGTCTCGTATAACACAATGATACGTTATGCGTCGGTTATCAATCGCGATGCATCGGAATTATCGCAAAAATTGATTATATTACTGCAAATCTCATTGGATTCGAACTCGAGATCTCTCGATTACTGAGTCTCGCACAAACCAACTGAGCCACAGGTCGCTCTAATCGGCCCAGTGGTCTCGCGATCTGAGTGCGAGGGCTGCGAGTAGGAGATCCCGAGTTCGAATCCACACCGTCAGATTTTTCCGGGCCGGTAGTGTTGAAAAATATTGTAACCCTGAGGGGAATCAATTAAACTTCCTTTTACTGCAAATCTCAATATCGTTCAATTAACACATTTTTGAGAAAATATTCTGCAAAAAAATATAGAGAACAAATGCTATTCAAAACTTCATTATTTAATGATATAAATTTTAAACTTTTTTTTTTTTTTTTTGATAATGAAAATTAATAAACATTAAAAATCTGAGATGTGATGAGTTTCTTTGCTCGAGAGATTATATAGAAAGACTAACAATTAATTAACGCTACGTAATAAAGCGTTTGAAAGGATCTCATTCGAGGAACGAACGATTTCGCGTTTGTTTTGGCCGGCTAAATATAGATTGACATTCTGATAAGACAGAATCATCTGCTTGATAAATTAACGCGCATTAATTGATATACATTATTACACGTGTTTTATAATCCAGTATCTTACAGTGGCTTTAACAAGCTGACAAGATAAATAACTCATTGTTGAAAAGCTATGAAATCATTTTTTTATTATATATTAACATATATTATTATATGAATATATATATATATATGAATATATATGAATATATATATATATATATATATATATATATATATATTGTGTGTGTGTGTGTGTATACATAAGATACACACTTCAGTTGTTATAGTTAGATACATTATTATTGTCGTAGTATTATTACGGAAAGTGATTACAAATAAAATTACTTAGCAGTTTCTTCTTTGCAACTCAAGATGCGTCAACGTGCAGTCTGTTCTATGTATGACTTAAAACAACATTTTCTTCAGCTTTTAACATCGTGTTGCTTACGTCATAAACATAGTGTAGACAGCAATTGCGCAATCTCGCTATTCAAGTCAAGAATTGTATCTATACACATTGCGTTTTCATGGTCATCTCTTTTGTCTGGCGAGAATAAAGTTCTTCTTACGATTAAATCGTGATTATGATAATTTACAATCGTCTTAGCATATGCGATATCCAATTATATATTGTGTTATAAATTATCATTATAAAAAAAACATGTAGACAAACTCGAGAGACACTTACTCATTATATCATCACAATCGACATGCAATATAGTGACATCGTGGAATATACAATGATTTTTCAAACCATTTTCCTTGTGTTCTATTTATTACAAGCCGCACTCGCTTAAGATGGTTTAAATGATTTTGAAAATAGAAAAAAGATAAAATTTAATTGTTTTTTTCATTATGCTTCTTCACAGCTGCGTTTTGCTTGTGCGCGCGTACGTCTGCTCGTAAGAAAAGCCTGACATTTCACGTGAATGATAGTACAGGCAAGCCTGTATCATTGAGTCATTTCACTTCGCCATACGCGTCGTCGTAGGAGGCTAATTATCGTACCTAACTGTGTATACTTGGCGCGTCGTCGGAGATTTATCGCCACTCCGATCACAGAGTTTCGCACTCACGGTCGTTCGATTTCTCGACGACTACCGGGTCAAATATCAAATATTAGTTTTTTTTTCGTTTTCTTTTTTAACGCGTTTATCATTCGCTCGAGTTCCGAACGTGCATCCGCAGCTACTGTCTGGAAGATTTTTCGGGAGATCGGTCTAAGGTTGCATTGCTAAAAGTAGACTCGTTTCACTCAAACTGGCGTAACTCACTCTCTCGTGACGTAACCTTGGCCCTCATTCAACAAATTACATGTTAGACGCGGTACGATACTAGACAGACGAATCAAAACAAAAAACCTTCTTAAATCCCGCAGTTATTCATTCTGTCGAACTTCGCTTTCTGCTTATTAAGATTAAAATCTGTCGATTTATCTCGTTCGAAGCATATAAACATTTTAAAATATCTTGATCTAACATCAACTTATTTTTGTAATCAATCAAGTTTAAGAATTTTAATTCTGTCTTAACAAGAAATATGTAAAACACTTTTTTTTGAAAAATATATTTAAAAAAAAGGAAAAAAGAAATTAAGAGCAAATGCAGATATCATTGAGCACAAATCTCTTTATTTCTTATATTAGATTATATTATTTTTTATTTTATATTATAAAAAAAACGTGTTGAGATACACGTTTTTGTTTATTTTTTCATGGTAATTTTCTTCTGTGCAAAACAACTTTGTGTCGTCGTTCGTCGTAGTGGCAATTTTTTACATAGCAGCAATTTATTTGAGAGCGCGATTAAATTTTTCGAACGTACTCACCTCAATGAATAAGGATCCATCGTATATTTTTCGCTTCTTACACAAATTATAGTTCACGAACGTTTGCGCAAGGATGCGTTTTCCTTCCTTCTTTTTGATTAATATTGGTCAACTAGGCGTCTCCCTACAAATTAGTCTGGATCCCTCGTCAACTCCAGTTAACGTTCTTTTGATCGGTCAGCATCATATAGCCTAGAATTAATTAACTATAATGCATCACTCGAATTAGTACATTAAATGTAACATCATGCACATCAAGAGTGGTGTACAATTTAAAATTGTACACAATTTACAATAATGTGTATAAAATTATTGAGACTATACATATATATGCAAGTATATGTTATATACTTATTTTATAGTGTTATACATTATTATCTATTTTTCATTATCAGATCGTTACAAAATGAAGTACGTAATTCGTAAATTCCTAAGTAGGTTGCAAGTTAATATTATCTCATACGTCCGTTTTACGCAATTTCGAACAAAATTATCTAATATCTCATTGTCAGCAAATTTGTGGTTGGCGCAACCGTGTGCTAATATAACTTTCTCTGTCGGACGTAAAACCGATTTTTCTCCTTGCATTGTTGAACGTCACATCGAAACGGCAAGTTTTCACCGATTTTTTTACTGCTATCGATGTCTTTCCGACTCGGTTCTTTGATAGTAAACGATTATTAGAGGTTCCACAAGAATTGAGCTCGTCGTCGCGCAGCGGTTTCATCTAAATTACTCGTATGTGCGCGTGATGTACTTAAGACTTTCATCTCGAATAACTTCCTTTGATGACTCGCGCAACGAAGAAACCAAGAAATCGTCAGTAATGAAGCTTATACCAAAGAATTGCGGTGAATAAACTCGTCCGAAAGAACGAAATTAAATATTATCAAGTCATTTTTGTGGTTTTTTAACTAAAAAAAAAAAAAAAAAAAAAAAAAAAATATAGAGCGCTTATCGTTTTCCGACTTAATCGGGTTCAAATTCGAGTGATTCTCGGATCACCATGACTGCATAAATCAATTATTGGCGTGTGCGTGACAAAATTTATTAAGTAGATAAAAGAGTCGCCCCGAATTCTTCTTTGTACTAGCGCAGGGAAAGGAACGTCAGTCGAAGCGTAAATAATTTATATGTTTAATATAAGTGTTTTTGAAAGGCAATCCAGGCTTATCTCTATATATGTTTAAAAACTAGAGAAAATCGACGAATTTCTGAAGCAAAAAAATACTAATATGGACTTTCTTCCGCGATTCAAGAAGATACTTTTCTAGTGTGCGAATTTATCGCGTGAAAATCATAATTTATTTTAAATTGTTTTTTCACTACAGAGAAAACATTCAGATATTAAAAAATCAATAATATTTGTCGAAAAGCTCTAATTCTTATATCCATTTTGTCTGTTGTATTTTTAAGCAGTTATACAAAATTAATTTTACTTTTTAATGCTTTTTAATTTTTATTTTTTTATTTTTTTTTTTATTTTTTTTTTTAATGAGTTTAAAAGTTATTTTTGGAATTTTATTTTTTGATTAGATTTGATGGTTTGCTTTTGTGAGCAAAGCGGTTCTGTATCGAAGTAAACGACATTAAATGCGCGTAATAAATCCGAGCGATTTTGAGTTAAATCATGCGCTTACACTAGCAGATCCGTGTAGAGCGAACCTTTTAGAAATTGCATTATGTCTCATATACCTACGATACACAAACAGACAAAGAGATTGTATAAGCGTGATGAACGTTAATATTTAGCTTGACGTAAAATCTCGGATTTCGAATCGAAGTCTGAAGAGAGGCGAATCAAGCAGCGCGAGTAACACACATTATACTTCATCTTTCTCACATAACAGAAGATGAATCATACAAGTCGCTGATTGCTTTTCTAATCTACTTTACGCAAATCCATGTATATATACAAACAATGCAATCGACCTCAAGTCATATCCCACAAAATTCTCTTAACATTGAGAAACATAAAGTACATCGATTGTATTATACCTAATAATGTAAACACAGCGAGAAGTTTACGTGTGCGTATACTGACAGTCAATCGTGATATTACATTGAGATTCGTAATTTGATAAATACGTCTCTGTATCACAGCAATTGAACTTCTTTTTTGATAAGCCATGCAAATTCGATAACATTCCATCTGTTTCTAATCGTTTGTGAGTCGCTGTGATAAACATAAGTATTATTGCATTTTTCTTACTTATCTTTGTGCGACTGTTTGCAATATTCTTATTCTGTCGCAACTTCGATAGTCTTTTCAGATTGGACAGGATAATAATCTCACATATTAATTTTGTGTTAATTTCACAGTATAAACAAATGCATATTCTATAAATTCACAGAATTTGTAGGCTGATTTAATACTTGACAATTCGAATGATTTTTTTCCGATTTAAATGATTTTTTTTCTACTTTCGCACAGATGATATGTTTACAAGTCGAAAGAATCAATCGATTTGAAGCGGATCAACGTCCTAATGCAGCGTCACGAGAGACTGACGGTAAATAAACCAACAATCTGTCACGTTGTTGTCAGTAGATCCGTTCCTTTCGGTTCCACTTGATGCTATTCGCTTTCTTCTTTTTTTTCTTTTTGTTGAGGATATACAGCTATTATTTCCTCGGAAATATATCTACTTTTTTTTAATGATTATTTTCTCTAAAACTCAAGTTATTTGCCATTAGATAAAACGTAAGAGAAAATGAATCTGACAACAGCAAATTTATACGTCCTGCTCGAAACTTTGACCATTTTTTCCATCTCTCGTGTAATAAAATGGAAAAATTAAAATTAAATCTAAAATATATCTTTATTATTCACTATTATTTGATGCTATGTGTGAAATAACAAATACTTATACTTTTACAGAAAATAAAACTTTGCTTTGCTTAAAAATAAAGTTTTTAATGTATTTTCTTTCTCTTTCTCTTTCTCTCTCATCTATCTATCCATCTCTATCTTTTATTTGATGTAAATTGTCAAAGTTTACGCCTTTATTCAGTCTTGTTTAGCGGAGCACTTACCTTTCGCGGCTTTCTGACTCCTGCTCAAAGAATCGATGTCTCGTCAGCCGAACACTACGAGTGCTCACAAATAGTCAGATTAAGAGCGAGAGACGAACGAGCAAACGGAAAATATGATGGTAAGAGCAAAAGAAGCAGAGATCTTTCCCGATATTTTATGGAGTGAAGAGCGTCGTCGACTTGACGGAATTCGACGACGCGTCTTGCGCGATCCGAGATCGACCGCCAAACACACCTCACACACACACTCTCTGTCTTTCTCTGCTCGACACCACGGTCGGTAGACGACTGAACCTGAAAACCTCGTCGCCTCGTTCCCCTACATTTGTTCCTGGCTCCAGCTCTCTTGTCCTGCGTTACGCACCGTTACAACACACGTTACCAATGTAGTTGATTCTAGGAAGTTGGTAATGCTTTGTTGTCGTTTTCTCAAATAGATCTTCATGTATAATCGTGTATATGAGCTATTTAACGTGTAGAAAAAACAGCTCACAAAATAACAATAGAATGAACAAAAATTACCGCGCGGAGATCTATTATTAGAATTGTTTCACTCTAGTCTAATTGTAAGACTTTTGCAGTTATTTTTTGTTTTTAGATTTTCATGAACTTTTTATGATTCGCACTTTGAGACAAAAAACAACAAATGTACTAATTATTTGGTCAAATGCAAAACAATTATGTAGCGAAAGAATCTTTTGATTTATAAATTTCGGAAAAATAGTGTTTGTTTGAATTGTGAGCAACGTATATTTGGTTATAATAATTCAGTCTCACGAGTGACACGATTAGTTAAAGTATTAAATTTGCAAGTCAATTCCTTTTCTTCTCTTCCCTCCTACAAACACAGATAAATCGGAAAAAATGAAATAAAAATTAAATAAAATTGTATTATTAATGTAAGTTTTGTTTCGCTTGATATATATAAGGTAACTTCAAATTAATAAAATTAAGGTAAACAAATACAAGAGTAGATTGTTATGCAGAATGTGATTATGTTTTATTTAAATCGAAAATGTCTAGTACGGTTTAATTTCATTTTTTAATCATCTTCAGCTATCTCAAATACACATTATGTGAAAAAGGTTACAAATAAAAACATGTTCCCGAGAAAGAAAATACAAAGTCCATTCACAATACGTGCAGATATATCAAAGGAAACATGCTTTCACCTTCGCAGACATTCATATTTCGTAATACCAGCTTGAAGATGATTTAAAAATAAAGTCGCAACGGACATTTTAATTTGAATATTCTGCAGAACAACTTGTTCTTGGCTAAAATGTAACAGGTCGGCAAATTTTTTTTCTTTTACTTTGCTTACTGACGTAAATTAGTCGGTTTTCAAATTACAACATGCAAGGAAAATTATGTTACTCACTATAATTAATTGGCATAACGCGTATTTCGATTATCTTTTTCAGTCTAAAGACACTATGCGTTACAGAGCATTAATGTGTATTTTGCGCTTTTGCATAGGAATACAAGTTTTAGAAAACGAAAACGCGGACAAAGATCATCCGCGTTGCTAGAATCATTGGTGTCATCATTTAGAATTTACTCGAATTCTGTCACGAGGATTACCGGGTGTCTGTAATTTACAATCATTTCTCAAGTTCAATTGCTCACTTGACACGGCTTAATTGACGTTATACGATCGCCGTCTATATTATTACGGATTATCGTTGATGCGAACGTGTAAAAGACACTGCGTTGTCACAAAGCAATTGCCGACTCACTGAATGCCAACGATTAGTCATGTAAAACTCGACAAAAAATGTGGAAAACATTTTCTTCTTACATTTAAAATTTTGGATTGTAAATGCGATCAGTAGTAACAAAAGGAAATTATACGCTCAAAATATATATAAATACAAAAACGTATTTATTTATTTATTCATTTATTTATTTACTTTGTATTATCAATGTAAGTTTTGTTTTGCGGACTTGATTAAGTAATTTCAAATTAAGATAGACAAATACGAGCAAAAAACAAATTGTTATGCAAAATGAATATATTTAAATTGAAGTAAGTACAAAAAGCATAATATTTTATCTCTGTACTTTTAAATATTAAAACTGATTAGACAATAGTAAAACATTGTCTTTTTCAGTATTTTTTATTTAAAAAATCTAATAAAGATCTTTCATTAATCTTTATTATCGCGCATTACGAAAGAAACAAATGTCGTGCTGCCATCTTAATCATTCGTTGATGTAGTTTGTTTTACCTAGTCGTGAAACGCGTAAGTTTTTGTTTCCAACTGTCGATAAAGTAGAACATTGTTGATAAAACAGAAAAACTGCAGGATTTGCTCGGCTTGTATCTTTTTGTATCGGAGCAAAAATGGCAGCGTGGAGTAGCATTTTTCGTGGTACGGGCCAAAAATTCTTGCAAATTGCTGGTTTTAGAGCGGCATTGTTGAGAAACGGTAATTGTTAACGTTCTATCTTAACAGCGACATAAGATATGTGCTTTTTGATCGAAACAATACGTTGTTGCAAACCCTGACAGTGTTTTGTTACGCAACAACGACAATAACTTTCATGTCGTACATTTTTATGTGTCGCAAGCTAAATCTAAACTTTACATACACAGGAACGATCGTGAAATAAGAAAATCATTATATTTCTAGTTTCGTATAAGTGATTCTAGAGAAACTAAAATAGAAACTAAAATTTGTGTGTCATGTATATGTCAATACCCATGTAGATGTTAATTTCTAATCTTATATCAAAATTTTCCAACAATATTTTTATCATTTATATAATTTCATATAGTGTCTAAGTGTACAAATGAACAATGAGATTATTTATCAATATTTTATTGCAGAATTTCTAATTCATTATAAAGAATCTAAATTTATATATATTTGCAGAATTATATTCATATTAATAAAGATGTCACTGTACACACAGACTATTTGGAATGATTTTGCAGGACTTTTTCTTTCATTTGTGTCAGAGACAGTGCTTTACAAATCAAAGATTTCTTAGCATTTTCTGTTGTTTCAGAACAAGCAAGATGCATGTCAGGAGGAGATCGTGTGATGCATATACAACCAAGCCGTTATCAATGGCATCTAGTGAAAAATTGGTTACACTTTTACGTTCTACTCGGTGCTATTCCCATTGGCATTGCAATCACTTTAACCAATGTGTTTATCGGTCCTGCTACACTTCAGGAAATTCCTGAAGGTTATGTCCCAAAAGAATGGGAGTATTATCAAGTAAGATATTCACATTCCATCAATATAACAATATCTTTATATAAACAGAAGAATAAAAATATTTTTACACAGTAAATATATAAGATTATGTGTAAAAAGTACGTACAATAGTTGTTTTCATACAAAAATTTTGTATTTTTGTTTGCTTTCAGCATCCTATTAAAAGATTTTTACAACGTTACTTTTTTCCATCGCCACAGGAAGAGTACGAAAAGATGTTGCATTTTGTACATCATGAAAATCAAGTTAGGAAAGTCAGACTTCTTGAACAGCAAGTGCGCAATGTAATGCACGAAAGACATGATTACAGAGGTCCTTACTTCAAAGAATTTTCCGGTTCCAAATATTTGTACATATATAGGGAATCTATAGATAAGTTGCCCTATGAAAGCAAATAAAGTCCTCATTTTCCTCATCCTGATTGGCTTTTACTTGAAAGTTTTGAAAGAGCTGAAAAATTATTCTATCAGGTTAGTTATATGGTATGCACACACATATTCTACATAGATCTTTGATTATACTATATTCTGCTGTATAAGTTATGCTGTATCTCATACACACACACACACTCACAAATTTGCTACATATATATGTGTGTGTGTGTGTGTATACAGTTATGTAGTTAATAAAATAAAGTGTGAATTTAGCACTTTTGAGGAATGTTCCTTAAGATAAAAAAAAAATAATTTCTTTTCACAAAACAAAATTTCCCTTTTAATGTACAGTAATTTGTTTCTACAACACTATTGTCGAAAATTACACAGTATTTACATTTCATTTATTTATTTTGAAATTATTTTAGGCCTGTATACTAATTTTGTATACAAAATTATACAAATTTAAAACTATGAGATTTTCATTACTTCAGAAAATAAGTGAGTTATAAAAGAAAATTATTCTTGCGACCAGTTCGTATATGTCTTCCGCTTAAAATAAAATAAACTTTCCACTACGCTAGAAAGGCAGGAAGCATTATCGCTATAACATTGAATATAGTATGTAAAATAAAATATTTTCAGAAATGTCAGTAATTACTTCGACAATCGTTTCTTTCAATCATTTTCGCATTGATTTAATCGAGAACTTTGTCGCGTGGAGTCGATAAATGACTTTTTTCGACACGATGTCAACGCAATTGTCCCTGCCTCTTTTTTTTTGCGCCGATTAACGTTAACCTCGGCGAGTATATCGGATGTTTTCGCTTCTTGTTGTTTTCTGTCTAACAATGCCCTCTGCGCTATCATGTCGTGACTATACTACGGTATGCCTTTCCGATTCCAGCACAACATATCGTATAACGTCATTATGTTGCGTCATTATGATTTGTACGAATAACGCACTCTTATTAACGAAGTACAACAATAGTTGCAAGTATTTATATTGTTTCAGGATTGCATACGCACTTGCATCCAAGAGTAGTACAAGTTAAAAATTCTTTGATTTTAAATTGTAACATTTTTGTTTGGAAAATATCAAAGTTTTATCAGATTAAGATTTTCAAATATTTGAATACAGATATTCCAAACCTGATAGCACTTTGGGGTTTATTTAATTGAACGTGACTGTTCTTTTTGTTTTTAGTAAATTTGAAAGATACTTTTTCCGTTTTTCTTGTTAAATAACCTAATCATCTTACCAAACCGATTTAAACCAAAAGATCGGATCAAAGTGTAAGTATTGAAAAATAGAAGTGTTCATATATATTATTAAAGAAGAGATCGATTGTTCTCGCATCGATCAACAATTCCACGCGTGTGTAAATTCATTGCTTTGTAATTATTATATTACAAAGAAAAAATCAACAATAGTGATTAACACTTTTACGTGGAAGGTAACTTCGGATTCGTTACTCTGTAATTGATATCATCAGAAACAATTAAGACATTAAGAAGAAAAACCTATTCATACATGCTGTCTCTGTTTCTCACACGAAACTTCGCGCACACACACACACACATTTCTTTTGCAATTCTTGTGAGATTAGTGCGATTATCCTGTCGACGCGTTAACGACACCGCGATCGTCGTTGATGACCGACGACGTAACCCGTGATGGTCATTGCCAAGGTCGTCTTCATCTTGCATAATATGTGTGTCTCACGTACAAATACGCACGCAACCAGCTCGCGTCGGCATTTGCATTCGACGCGTTTTGTCTGTGTTTAATTCGCGTTGGATACAATCTTTAAATCTTCAAAGAGAAACAATATAATAATCCTGAAACAATATAATAATCCGCGTCGCATAATAATAATGAGAGAATATTCAACAATCACGGTTACACGTGTATATGTATAACTTGACACTTGCGCACTTTGTCAGCACGCAGACTTTGTGATGCTAATCGTATATTATTTCGCTCTTGTTTGACATAGACAAACACACATAATTGATATAATATTTGTAAAATAACGGAAACAACAAATAATATGTCACCGTCTAGTCATAACTGTTGCGACGTGAGTGACTTTTGTTTTCTTGTCTTCTAGCCAAAAATTCTTATTTTTAATTTATTAGCATTATAATGGAACAATAAATCGTGGTTGTTTTTTTGTTTTTGTTTCAGAATGTAAATATTTTTTGTATCAGTTTAGATGAGATTTTAGTTAAATTTATTTGATACAAATTAGAGTGGGAAAATACACTTAGAAAAATGACATCGAGAAATCACATTTAGACTGCATATTAATACTTTGTATTTTAACAAATGGATATATATAAAAAAGCAAAATAGAAAAAATTTACTATATCGGAATAATTGCTTCGTTCAAATAGAAACTTAACACAGCAACATTATGCTGACATACGTAATTCAACATTTTTCATGTCGAAGTTTACGTCTTTTATGCAATTATTACTTGGGAGACGATTAAGCAGGTAGTGTTGCGTGAGAGTCGTTGTTTTTCGCGTCGTGACGCTTTGATTTGTTTGACTTTGACAAAACCATCAAAGACGAAATAACACACATTGTGACGTTTGCAAAAAAATCACTATCTTCGAAAAGAGCAAATCAATTACATATATACGTTACAGCACGCGACGATTCGTGACATATAACGTCCGGAACTTTCCATTCTTTTTCCTACTCTCTTGACGCTTCCGCTTTATCTTCTCGGTCAAAATTCGCAGTCTATTAATTTCACTAAACGCTTGACCGATCTCGCGGCAAAAGTTTGCACGAGTTCGGCCGCGCTTTTATAAGAGCTCGTCGCAATTCATCACATCTGTGAAATGACTCCGCAACAATATTGTCGTCATAATGCAATTACATCATTCGATGTAATTGCATTATGATATAATAAAGCATGAGAAGAAGTTTTTAAAGTCGAAACATGAGCGTCTCTCAAAGATAAGAGAATGCTAAAAATAAAATATTAATTTGATTACATAAATTCTTTAGATAAGTAAATTTCCGTTATTGTAACAAGTGTAGCCGAATTTTGAACGTCAAGAAATTCACTGACATAAGACAGATCGGAACGACTATCGCACAAAGCTGCGCTACAAAATCAACGGTTTTCTTTGGCTTATCGATCAATAAAAACTTGAACCAATTGCATGGCGAGAAAATTAAAGTTTCTTGTCGATGATTTTTTTTCATCTATGTAAATCGAATCCGACAAATCTGTTACAACATGGACGCAAATTACAACAATTATGGCAATTACGTAATCGCGGTCGTTATGTGTGCAAATGTCGCAAAAACTGTTGCGAGAAATTTCTAAAGTCCATTGCACGCGAGATTGTATCTGCGAGATGGTTGTAGTAATGATTTCAAGCGCGCATCTTCAACCGCGCGATTAAAAGCTCGTCTCGAGGCGAAAAATTACTCCGGAATCTCCGACTGTTTCAAAAAGATATTCAAACGCAATTACAGCATCGCGTAGTACAACCTTATCGTTCGACTGTTGCATTTCGCGCCCCGTTATTATGTCACTGTTACGTAACGAGGCACGTAGAAGAGTTAGCGAAACATGATACACACATCGCATCAGTAATCACGAAGAGTCGCGGCGGCGTTTTATACGATCTCTCTTCGGCGATCTTCCGGCGACGCAAATGTATTTCCCACTACGACCAAGAGAGCGTTTTTCACTAAAGTCGGTCATTATTCGCCGAACAATCAACGTGTGGAATAAAAACGTTTCGTCTCTTATATGCCTTCTTATGCAATTGCATTGGCACAAGAGAGATCGGTCAATTTAATGGCACAGCTCCGCGGCTAAACTTTTTTTTTTTTTTTTTTTTTTTTGTCATTAGTATTTTCTTATTCGCGAATTGCGTCAATTTATACAAGCTAAGCAATAAGCGCGATAACACAACGATATGTAAAATTAATAATTGCGCTTTATGATCGATTGATAAATTTACGAGGTTATTATGTGTCTATCGTCGTCTTAATTAATATCGATCGTTTCGCATGCTATCACAGTGCAAGTTTCAATTAACGTCAATTGTCATCGTCGTGATACGTGAGAATTACATTAATGATATCGCGTTATTGTTCATTTCCACTTTGTATCGAATTTCTTCTATCGGCACTATCGCCTTATAGTATTATCATCTAACGCGCTCGCGCGCATACTTGATAACATCATCAAAGATAGTAAAACAACAAAATATCTCTTAAGAAATTTGTAAACACAATCGAAAGCGAGATGACAAAATATAGTTATTGTTGCCGATATGTTTACGATCAACGAAGGTTAATTGTGTTTCAATTTAACAACGATACGTGCAAAAAAGAACCGACAACTTTATCAAAGTACATAGACTAATGTAAAAACCAAATCTGATGTTTCAAGGCAGAAAGTAAGAAAAGTATGACAGCAATGAATAATGGAATCGATAGAAGATTCACTCCGCATTTTTATCTCTGACACAAACCAATACTTAAAATACATAATTCTTTCTAGTCGCAATCGATGTTTTTCAAGATCGTCTTCCGTGGATGATTTTTTTAATCGTTGAAAAATATTCAATGTGTGCTCTTTGTTGATAAATGAAAGGTTATTGTAAATCGGAAACGGAAGTGATCGCACTCGATTTGCATGAAAACCATTTGTCACGGAGATAGTTCTTGAGGTGAGGTCATCTTGAACGTCGATTTCTTGATCGAGACTTTCGTTCATTCGTATCATCGCCCGGACCAACAAGTCGAAAGACTTTCCGGATTGATTCGAGCGTATAGCATTGATTCGCTTCGGCTGTTCTTCTCTATGCTCTTTTTTAAAATAAAATTTCTCGATCACAATACACACAAGATTTATCGGAAATATGAGAAGATATAAAAACCAGAAAATTGCGATGTCGTTGGTCTTATATCCGACGTGATAGAAAGGAAAGTGAAACAGAATATTCCTTAGAAAATGTACAATTAATGTACAAAATCTTTTGACAGGTCTATGTTATTACAATATGTCGTATTTCATGCATTGTCATGTGTTGTTTGTTAATTGTACATTGTTGTTGCATTATATATTTATATAGCGGCTGTGTGTTATTTATAGCATAAAGCGAGATCGACGTGCGATGACACAACTGTGTTTAGCGCCTACAACGAACTATCGTATATGCAAATCAAATTGTTGATTATATATGTTGTGCAAATGCGAAATAGGTGAAAAACTAATTGGACAGATCAATTCGCACGTTATAGGACGCTTATGTAGATGCCTACGATATCCGTGGATTATAGCTCTATCGATTCCACATATAATAAAACGACCCAAATTACTTCTGCGTGTCGTGTGACATTATAAATCATCCGATGCGCAAAAATTGCGAAAAAATTACGGTGATTTTTCAATATCGAGAAAGATCATACTGTACGAAATAAGTAGATATACGTATTATATAAACAAAAAATGAACTACTTTTTCATAACGGTTAGATAGTTTTAAACAATTTTTTCTATGTGTTACGCGTTACAAATTTCACTTTCAACTTTCACTTCAATTAACACGTTTCTTTATGTCAAAAAACTTTTTGCTCTCAGGCAAGATGTTTTGTGTATCTTGTTAGTATACGAAACGCTATTAATTCGTGAATTTAGGTTACTACGCAGATCGTAAATTTCACTGTTATTAGAACACAGATAGCGAAAAAAATTTACATAATATAAAAAAAAAAAGAGCGTCATATGTCACATTCAATGCTATTAATGTCTCTTCTCTTTTCTTCTCTGTGAATATTCAAGAAAATTCAAATGTAGATGTATTTCTTATCAAATATACATATTGTAGAGTAGAAAAACTGTATATACATATAATATAAAAAGAATTTCCACATGTATGTGAATTTTTTTAATATAAAAAAATTCATAGCTTTAGAGTGCAAAAAATGGTAAATAGTAGCTGTTTCTTGCTTAGCAATAAATAATGTGTTATTTTATGATAGCTTATTGAGGCTTTGTTTGAGAAGAGCTGGAGATAGGACAATCTCGGCATTTTCGCAGGCATTGTCGCCAGTCAGAGACAGTTGGTTGTCAGTAACGTTAACTTTTTATCGCTAATGCAAGACTTTACAATCACTAAGGAGGCCAAGTTTCCAGCCGTTACTAGATCTGTGCACTTGTTGCGCTTAAACTTGCGCCGCGATCGTAATCGCCTGGATGCCTATCGTAGCGACGTGACAATCGCGTAGGAATAACTAGACTACGACTAAGCTCGTGAAAAAAGGACCTTCGAAATCATCGACTGCCGGCGGCGTCATTGCACTCCAATGCAATTCCTAGGCCTCTTTGCTGATAAGAATAATATTTTACATACTAATATAGATGAAACATCATGATTTAAAGATAAACCAACATAGATTCAAAGCTACATTTTTTCTTTATTTGCTTGTTTGTCATACAATTTGACTTTTATTTGACAATGCAGAAGGCAAATTCTTTTCTTGATTCACATTGATAAATAAAGTTGAAAGAATTATATATGTGTGTGTGTGTGTGTGTGTGTGTATAAAAGAGAAAAAATGGGCCATTAATGCGAGTGTCAAAATTATACAAAGATCAGCATTTGTTCCTTCTCTCGCTTCTTGCATTAACGCAAATCAGGGAATACAAGATCGCGACGACAAGTACATAATTTGATCATTATTATTACGCTTATTATTCTTTTTAAAAGTCAAAGACTTACAATCATTCTAGTGATCGTTTATGAATAAATAATGTAATGACCACCTTTTACTGGTAAAGTGCGGTCGTGGAACTTAGACTTAGGCAAAAAAACGACTATCAAAGAAATGAGCTTTTTCATCCCTCGAAACTTTCAAATATAAATTTGTATCTAATAACTCTTTTTTTATACTTTTAGCAATTTTTTATCATGATTTTTTCTATTTCTTTATAATTATTTTTACATAAGATTTACTTGCAAATGAAGTCGCATTCGTATCCATCGCTCACCCCGTCGATTCTCTCTCTCTTCTCAGAAAAATATGTTAAAGCGCGAGCACGAACCAGGTGATATTTCAGAGTTGAATTAGACTTATCACTCATCAATAATAAGATCTATACGATGACGGTGCATACAACGAAGAATTCCTGCTGTTGGGAAATTCTATTTAGTATCACGATGCGAAATGTCGACAAGTTTCGCACAGATCGCAATCTTCAAACCGCAAATCTAAGAATGAAATTGCATATTTCGCGATGTTTAAGTAATATTTTACTTCCCTTTGTCTGCATGATATGTGTGTGTATGTGTGTATAACATTGAGTCATGTTCGCCCGCATCTGACAATCGTCGCAAGTTTAATTATAATTCTCTAGCAATAAAAAAATCAAGATCCGTGTCATCGTTACATCGATAAAAATAAATTATTTATTTTACAGAATAAATCTGTGCGGAGTAATTGGAGAAGAATATCAGTCGTATATTCTTGCTTCTTCTTCTTCTCTGTCACTCTCTCTCTCTTTTTTCAAGAAAGAGAAAGAAGAGAGAGAGAGAGAGAGAGAAAGAGAAGCAAAGCAATCGGGGTGGATCCGGGAAGGGCGCTTCGCGCAATGACGAGAGCGCGGTGCGTTTCACGAGAAATCGTCTGCTGCTTTTGCCGCGCTGCTATAAATGCGAAGGCGCGGACGAAAATCGTCTCAGTGTGTCTCGAGCGAAAAAAGCTGCGGCGGTGCGTCAACGACACAATCTCGGCGACTTCTCTTTCGATTCGATCTGTCTTAGACGCACAACGTGTTTGGAGCACGTGCACAAGGACTATGATGCATATATACGCAATAAATGATTGACAAGTTTTCTAAAGAGTAGTTTCCCAGAAAAAACTCGTGAAAATTACCGCGTAACGATTAAGCCTCCGTGTTATAAAACTCAAATTTTCGGTGTTTTTCTTTTTCTCCTGCTCGTCTTATCCCAGCAAACGATTACAAATCGCACTTACCTGCAATTGAAATTATCTTCGCGCGACTCTTTGCTTGTGATCTCCTTAATTTACGATTAATACGATTTGTGTTCATGGTTGAAGCGATTATCGCGGACGAACAATATTAGCAAAAAATATTTGCGTCGACAAGAAATTTCTTGCGGGATGATACGAAAGACGCGAAGTCTGTTTGTCTTCGTTGATGTCTGTGCGCGCATCGATATGGAAGCGAGACAACAATGAAGCTTGTGTGTAAAACATTAAAAAGAAGAATATAATCTACCACTACCCGAGTTTGCAGCTGATAATAGCAAGGTATTATTACAATGAGAGATTTTTTCTTTTTCAAATTCAAATTTAATAAAAATGAATAAAGAAACCACAGAGCTTATGGTCCAGGTAAGAGGTGGACATTCAAAATTAACATAAATTTAATATTTTATTAATTCAAATTTAATAATTTTTGATACCAATTCGAGCTACTGCCAATTTGATTGTGTGAACATAAATAACGAATTATTTATTAATAAATTAATAAATTAACTATAATATTATGTATTTTGTATAGTAATATATTTTTATAATAATATATTTTATAATAATTATAATATGTATTAATATAGACATTTATATATATTTTATTTTGTAAATACAGTATATATTTATTTATATTTTATTTTGCTTTTTTCATCAAATTGAATATCTTAATTACATAACTCTCTCTCTCTCTCTCTCTCTCTCTCTCTCTCTCAATAAAATTAATTTCCTCTCATTTAATTTAAAAACATTACAGATTTGAAATAATTTGCGCGTAACACGAAGTATTTCAACTCTCACAAAAAAAGTAATTTCTGATCTGACGTCTTTTACATCATTAATCAATTGATATTCTCTTATAGAAGTTTTTTGTCGCTCAACTTTTTATTTAACATATCTAGTTGCAAATTAAATATTATATCAATATTATTTTCTTCGTTCTATTGGTAAGACAATAATATATACGCATTACACACAAGTGCATTCGGAAAATAAATTCGAAAGCGTGCACGTCGCGAGATCTCGAAGTACTGCCAATTCACGTTTGGCTGTTAAAAATAGCGAGCGGTTCGTATAAACAAATGTATTAACGCGATACGATATGCATTATCGATATAGTTGGAAAAGCGCAGTTTAATGAACGAGAGCGCGCTCGCTTGCGCCTTTCATAAAAATCAATTTCTTTATTCGGGTTAAATAATTACAAGGTGATCGTGCTTACCGCACAGCGTTTTGTTGGTAGGATCGCGCTCGTCACCTGCAATTGTTGTACTTAGCATTATCTGCGGTCACATTAAGAAATGGAAACGACTTGATTCAATTCCAATTCCAACTTCGCGTATATTCATGCGAGTTTGACACGCAATGTTACATGTATTATGCATTAAATTATTGTGATCAACGTTGCCGTTTTTATTTTGTTTTTCTCTATATCATTACATCAAGACGAGATATAGAAATTTATAAAAAACGCCGGCAAATAACGAATATATATCGCGTTTAGATAATAAAATCGTCGCAAATACGCGTGATACTTGTACCATCCCATGTATCGTTCAACGAGTATTTCTTGATTCGCGCAATTGTGTTGTTGCACAATGTGTATTTTGCTGCAGCGTACATAAAGCGAGTGTATCAATACGTTTTGTTGCGGCGCAAACCGTGAGCGCAATATGCAAACGTAACTTCAACAATTTCGAATTTATAATTGTTGAATCGCTTTACTTGCGCATCACGTTCGTTTCGCAATTGTCTTCGTAAAAACTGTGATCTTTTTTATTGTACCAAACTAATTTTCTTAAGATAAAACAAGTTTAATATTGACAAATTATAACTACATTTATATTGACAAAATATAAAGTATGTAATTTATACAGTATAGAAATTTTTAATATCAGATAAAATAACGAGGTCATTTTGATTCGAATGTGTTACGATAGCCGGTACAATGAGCAAAGGCTCTTAACCGCGCGACTTTAATAAAATCAACGTCTCACAGTGATAGCGCGACATTTTTTTTTCAGCGCATAAAACGCATCTGTGCTGACATTTGCAAACAGATTTACAATTGTTAACCGGCGTTGATCTTATCAAATAAGTACTGACGTGCACAAATATGACGCAGCAGCGGTGAAATTGCGCTAAGCAATGGATAAATGGATGCGCTACGAAGACAATAAAAGTTAAGTCTTTAATTTTCTCTCGCAATTTTGTACCATTAAAATGGATGAAATTACGTTAAACGTGCGAATTCGATTGAGCATCTAGCGGCGATAATGAGTCCGCCCGGCCGCCAATCTCGTTACTCACGAGACCTTGTTATATACACATTGCCGCGGATTTAAGTTCCTTAAACATTTCGAATGACGAAAAACAATCGTGCAACTATTGTTCAATTTGTTGTGTCGCGCAACACGGAAAACCGAGCAGCAATAAACAGAAAAAAAATTCATTTTTCTCGCAATTAAAAAAACCATTGCACATATAAAAATTCATAAATTATTAAATTTAAACAATACAGCTAACTAAATTTAAACAATACAGCTAATTAAATTAAAATAAATAAAAGAAGACTTTTCATTACGGTTCGCAATTATCCGATTATTGTATTTTTTCCAGCTCCGCAGAGCACTTAAATTTTCCGAACAAACGCGCGATCGTCTCTATTTGTGCCCCCCCTGCATCACAATACTTATTTGTAATGAGAGACGAAGAATCACACGCCGGAAGTGAATTTACTTGACAATTCGTCAAACTCGCGGATAGGTTATACGAGTTTACGTTTCTTTTTGAAACCGGAAAATAAACATGCAATTATCGAAGTACTAACTTTTAAACAAGCAAGAACTTAATATGTTATTTATAAATTGAGCTCTAGTATATAGTGTATAGTGTTGTACGTCCGTTATTCTTGAACTATTTTTGCAATTTGAAATGACAGAGAGGAAGCAAAACGTTCAACGGGCACTGTTCGTTACTGGTAATTTAATTGTCGTGTTTTTTTTTTTTTTTTTTTTTTTTTTTTGAAAAACAAGAGTTTGGTGGAAGCTTTTTCACTTTGGCGACAAGAAAGGTGTAAGTTCACTTGTTTTTGCTTTACTAATTATTATGTATATGTTAAGTAAAGCGTCAAATTTAGTAAATGTGTACACTTACTAGTCAATGTATGCATTTATTACGTACAATTTTAGCAACTTAAATGTAAAAGTGCTATTGTTACGGGCTCCACTTCCCGTTCCCTCTTCATAGAACAAAAATAACAAAACTTACAAATGTGGAAACTATCAAGGCAATCGAAAGTATTGCGTGGAAGTTCTAATGTATTTTTGTATGTGCTTTATTATGTGGTTGGTGTGCATATTTGCTAGTAAAAGTGTTAATTTGAATTAATGCGTTTTCGTTTATTCATACTTTTATATACTAATTTCGGAATGCGCGGGTAATTTATCTTGCGATATTTTATTTTCTTACAGAATAAAATAGTTAATACAGATACCAAAGAATGCAAACAAACAGGATAAATAACTGTACATGGAATATTATTTCACGCGCAAATAGATGAAACAGACGCGTATCTTTTTGCTAAGCTTCTTGCTCTCGGAGAGAATGTCAATGAAACATATCGGAGATTCTTGACGTGAGACAATCGTGAAACAAAACAAGAAATGCCGTGTTGCGCAATTGCTGTAATAAAACACCTACAATAAAATAAAAAGAAATTAAACAAAATAAAAAAATTAATATATAATAAATAATAAAGTATCATTTTACTTATAAAAACAAATTTTTTAAATGCAAATCACAACCATCCGATCTCCAAATTTTGAATTTAATTTGAAATATGATTAATGTATAATAATTTATTACATATAATGTAAAAAAAAGTGCACGCATACATACAGTGCTTAGCTCTCTTAGTTTTATTATTTTTCTGATATAAAATTGAGTATTAAGAAAGCATTAATGTACGATCTGTATAATGTATATTTGTTAAAATTCTTTCAGCTTTTTTTATTTTTACTTTCTTATTGTTGCGAAAGGAAAATTTCCACTTAAGATCGTGCGTAGATATCTTATAATCCGGAACGAATGAACCTTGATATCCGACCTTCTTGAAGCTTGAAGATCTCTTTTTTGCGATCCAAATGATAATAACACTGATGGCGCAACACGATGATATATTCGTCTACCGACGTGTCGTGCAAATTTTACGTCCTAACGCACTTCGATGTCTCGCATGATACGTACGTGTATCGCATATATTTCACACATTAATGTAATATAACATATATACATATTGATTTTTTTATATTTGTCCCGAATGAGAGATGATAAAGCATGCCATCCGTATGTATCGGAAATACTTTAGAACAATGAAAAGTTCATCGCTGTTTTTTCCCTCGAACGACATTCTGATATAAGAAGAATCTAATTTTTTAACTCAAAGAAATTGAGAGAAGACTTTTTTTTTAATGCAATAATTCCGGCCAATTAATCGCTGCACCGCAAAAATACGATCTGTCTCAATTACTTGTTTTAACTTTAATCGCTCCTATATAGTATCAAGTTAATCATTCGTGTTATGTAACAATAGCTCCGCAATACGTAACAATGTTAACGTACGTATACAATTCTAGATTACGTAAGAAGGAGTATGTAATATGATCAAGAGTAATTTACACGTCAACCTCACGTACGTCATTTCTTTAACATCTACTTCTGAAAGCGGTATATCTGACATATGTATCAAAATAATAGTGCAAATTAATATATTTTTGATACACAACATAGTATATATGTTTCCTCGTTTTAAACACGCGTTTTTTGGGAGAGAAGGGTACATATTTTATTTAAAAAAAAAAGAAAAAAATCTCAAAGAATATTATCCGGATATTTAACAGATCTTCGCAGGCTTGGCCGCTCACTCCGGCCAGATCTCTGTCGGATTGTCCCAAGGGTACAGCGCGATCCTGATACCAAAACTGATCGAGTCAAACTTTGCCGATCAATCGCAGGCATCGTGGGTCGCCTCCCTTGGTGTTGTCTCAAATCCCCTTGGTGCTCTTGTTGCTGGACTCTGCGCCGAATGCTTCGGCCGCAGATTCGCGATTGCTCTGGCCACGTTGCCGCACGTCGTCGGCTGGCTGCTAATTGCGTTATCGAGAAACTTGCCGATGTTATACGCCGGCAGATTCATCAGCGGCATCGGCACCGGCATGGCCAATGGACTCTATCTCTACGTTAGCGAGGTATGCGCGCGGTATCACAGATGATATGCGATACTCTCTTATGAGAGTATTTTTACTCCATTTTCAATTTTGAGAGAAACAAAAATATTTTAGACAGCAGCACCCGATCAAAGAGCGTGGCTCGCGAGCTGCGGACCAGTTCTAGTCTCCTTGGGTGTTCTAATAGTGTACATTCTGGGTGCCATCACGACGTGGCAAAAAGCGGCCGCCATTAGCATCGGACCCGCGATCTTGTCGCTTGCGTTAATGCGGTAATTACTTACTTTGGAATCTTGTGAGATAAGAAATCATGAAAATGCAGAAACTCTTGAACATTTTCGAAACTTTTTTTAAGTTTTTGTTAGCTTTAATGGATAAATAAAAGTGTTACTTCTTCTCTCTCTCTCTCTCTCTCTCTCTCTCTCTCTCTCTCTAGGATACTGCCGGAGACTCCTGCCTGGCTGACCTCGCGGGGTCGAACAAACGAGGCCAAGGAGGTTCTTCTATGGCTTCGAAGTCCCGGACTGAATGTCGACAAGGAATATCAGGAACTTTGCAAGGCGAACGCGAAGCGAAAGGAGAAGAAAGAGAGTCTACTGCGAGCACTGCATATGCCCAACGTCTGGAAACCGTTTTTAATACTTCTTATCTTTTTTGTGCTTCAGCAACTTTCCGGTATTTATGTGATTCTCTTTTACGCCGTGAGCGTGCTTAAAGACACAGGCATAGACGTGAACGAGTACGCCGCAAGTGTCGGCATAGCTGTTATCAGACTGTTTGCATCGATCTTTGGCGCTGCGTTGGCCAATCACTTTGGCAGAAAGTCTTTGACTTTTGCCAGTAGTTTCACAATGGCCGTCGCGGCCACCGGAATCGCTCTTTCTTTCAGGTTTGTATTTCGATCGGTCATAAGTTCTTGGATTTTAAGATTTTATATTTTTATATGTTTGTATAATCAAATGTTTTTATTTTTTTTGTTTTTATTTTTTTTTGTTTTATTTCTTTGTCTTTGACATATTTCTAACAATTCTCTTGATTATACAATGTGTTATTTTTCTAAATCAGGTTTGATCTTCCATCGTGGATGTCGTTACTTTGCATCGGTATCCACGTGGGCGCATCTATGATCGGTTTTCTCACGTTACCATGGGTCATGACTTCGGAACTATATCCGCTGAGGTTCAGAGGTAGCTTGGGTGGTCTCACGACCGGTATTGTGCAGATACTGACATTTGCCACGATCAAAACGTATCCGGATTTGAACGCCGTAGTTGGTCTGGAATTTACGATGTGGATATTCGGCATAGCCGGTTTGTTGGGCGCTATCTTTGCGCTGACGATACTGCCAGAGACACGGGGACGCAGTCTTGATGAGATCGAAATGAAATTCTCCAAGAAGAAATCAGACAGCACTTCGACAAACGCTTGCCAGATTTTCACCACCGTGTGGTCCCAGCCGAAAGATGTCAGTCTTCAGCGATTTGTGTCAATCTCGGAAGAGAAGCAGCTGAACATCGTAGCAAACGCGTACGCTTATGTCAACATTTGTCTGGAGTTATCGCCGGAGAACCTAGAGAAAAATACCAAAGATTCCGAGACAGAACTTTATTTACCTCAGGTTTAACGAGAATGTATTCGAATATATATTTTGGTTTTTAGAAGTATGAGAGAATTTTTATTTAAACACATGATGTTTTATATGAAAAATTTATATATATATAAAAGCAATTATTGATTAAAAATACTTTACCATCGCCAAACATTCCTCCAGTATTATATATAAAACACACACACATATATAATATATGTAAATACTCTGTACATATCTTTATTATATATAATATGTATATTATGTATAAGATATAATAAGTTGTAAATATAACTAAACTATTTCTTGTTAAATATCTTAATTATTTATTTAAGTATTTATTTATATATGATTTTATATTTATCTATTTGTTATAACGTGAGAGGAAGGTAGTGTCTATAAATTAATTCGAGTTTCGTCGCCGGGATCAGACGCCAAGCTCTTAGCATTTCCTGTGCTCCTATTCCCAAAGCGTAATGATGCAGTTCTAGCCTCTCGGCACAAAATAAAGATCTGTAATCCACTGTGCAACAGTTAACTTCTTACAGTATCATACTAGTCGCTGTTCTTGTGCCTGTCGAGGTCTCTCTATGGGTCTTCAGCAATCTTCAATTATGTATGGATATTACATAATTTTTTTTTTTTTTTATGGAGAACATTTAAGAACAACCATCGTCAATTATATATACAAATATTGCCTCTCATAAGCTCGTATACTCTCCGGACATCCGTTTGTCAGTACTTGATAGATTCTCTTCGTTTCGGCCGAGTTTTTTTCAAAACAGCCAGAGCTACCAGTTCATTCATATACATTTGTAATATCCAATCGTTACATGTGCACGATCACACTTTTCCTAATTTCCTGCTATCCTGTTTACAATAGTGCTCGATAACTGTCGAATGCAGTCGAAGGTACACTTTACTTTGTGATATCGATTGCCAGAGTCCCTAGTGGACGTGTCGCAATGACAACCACTTACTTGCTTGCATGCTTTCTTAGAATGTAGTGACTACCGTCATATCTGGACGAAAACCTCGAAAAGAAATAAACAGTAAAATAATAAATAGAATGTATGGCGCAAAGATTATTTCGTAAATAAATCTCTGTAGAATTTAGAATTTTTAAATATATTTCCAAATATCCGTATAGCGGATTTTGATTCAAAAAATCGAATCGGAGAGTCTTTGATTTTTTTCATGCAAATTTATGATTTAAATTAGATCGGAAATGAGTGGATTTGAAGAAGAAAAACCAGGTTGAGTATCGCCAGAAAATAAAACAATGACATGTATTGATTACAAATGTTTGAAATACAGATGATAGCAGGATTTCTTAAAATATAACTTTATATATATGTAATATAATATATATTGTATGTTTGTAAAAACTCGTTATATGTGTAAGATCAGAAGTTATAGAAAAAATATTTTTCCTGTGTTATATTATTCTTGTCTCATTTTTCTGTTTTATACAACAGTTACAAATACAAAATCATGTACATACATACATATTTGAGAAATTTCTCACAGTATTAATTTCTACAATATCAACAATTTATTTAATTGTATTATATAATTATTAAGTTTAAGCGCGATGTAATAATATATTGAGAGGTATTATATATATATATATATATATATATATATATATATATATATATATATATATGTGTGTGTGTGTGTGTGTGTG